>SZWC01008692.1:103195-114637 GCA_023375785.1 Penium margaritaceum
CCGCCCCCCCCCCCCCCCCCCCGGGTCCGAGTCGAGTCCGGGACAGACTCGGACTCGCGAGTCGGGTCCAGTATGTGGATCCGGAACCGCGAGTCCAGGACTTGAACTCGGACTCGGGGATCTGGACCGCGGTTCCGTCAGGCTTGGTTACAGGCTTAACTAGAGCTTCACTCATTGGCACTAGAGCATCACACGTTGGCACTAGAGCGCCACACTTTGGCACTAGAGCGTCACACTTTGGCACTAGAGCGTCAGACCTTAGCACTAGAGCGTCCTACTTTGGCACTAAAGCTTCAGACGTTGGCACTAGAGCTTCACACTTTGGCACTAGAGCGTCACACTTTGGCACTTAATCGTCACACTTTGGCACTGGAGCGTCACACATTGGCACTAGAGCGTCTCACTTTTGCACTGGAGCTTCACACTTTGGCACCAGAGCTCCACACTTTGGCACTAGAGAGTCATACTTTGGCACTAGAGCGTCACACTCTGGCACTAGAGGATCACAATTTGGCACTAGAGCGTCACACATTGGTACTAAAGCGTCACACATTGACACTAGAGCATCACAATTGGCACTAGAGCGTCAGACTTTGGCACTAGAGCGTCACACTTTTGGCACTATAGCGTCGTGTCAGACATTATCTCGGAGATCGCTTCAAGGGGTGCACCCACTGAGAAAATAAAGAGTAACTACGCAGGTTCACCTCCGGAGCCATACGACCAAAGTCGGAACGGTCTCACGACCGACTATCGTACAAAGCTCGCCACTACCGAACCAACGGTTTTCGTGCAACAACGGTCAAGGCGAACGCACCTGCGGAGATCGCCCCTACGCACGTCACTCCTCTAGGCGTACGGCTAGCAAAGCCGAATCATGGTCTCGCGGCGCTCCTCCTCTCTCTTGCCCGAGTCGCCACTTCACTTCTATGCCCGCTCGTCGAAGCGCGCTAGGCTAGGTCTCTACCTATTTGTATTGCTTGTATTCCTTTGAGTAATCAATCCATTGGATTCCTCTTCAGGCTCGCCCTTTGGGCCGCCTCCAGTTCTTTTGCCTTCATTGTCTTCTCAGCGCCCGTGCTCTCGCGCTGCGCCCAGTTCCATCCTGCTAATGTCACTCATACAACAGCAATAACCGCACCTTCGAGGATGCTTCCATCCTTCTCTCTAAAGGGCTGCGTCCACTCAATTCAACTATTCCTCAGCGCCCGCACCTCCTATGCTGCGCCCACACCACATTCCTCCGCTTTCCCCTCGCTTCCGCCTTAACTCAGCATTCCGTCACCGTTTCCACTCTGCTTCTGCTCGTGCTTCTGCCCTAACCTCCAGCGCTCGTCCCTGTGACCGCGCCCACTCACCGGAAGTACAAGCAATCTTCTGACACGTCACACTTTGGCACCTGAGCTTCACAATTTGGCACTAGAGCTTCACACTTTGGCAGTAGAGCGTCACACTTTGACACTAGAACGTCACACTTTGGCACTAGAGCGTCACACATTGGAACTAGAGGGTCACACATTGGCACTAGAGCGTCACACTTTGGCACTACAGATTCACACTTTGGCACTAGAGCTTCACACGTTGGCAATAGAGCATCACACTTTGGCACTAGAGCGTCACACTTTGGCACTATATCTTCACACTTTGGTACTAGAGCGTCACACTTTGGCACTAGAGCATCACACTTAGCACTAGAGAGTCACACTTATGCACTAGAGCTTCACACTTTGGCACTACATCGTTACACTTCGGCACTAGATAGTCACACTTTGGCACTAGAGCATCACACTTTGGCACTTTAGCGTCTCACTTCGGCACTAGAGCTTCACACTTTGGCACCAGTGCTCCACACTTTGGCACTAGAGCATTGCACTTTGGAACTAGATCATCACACTTTGGCACTAGAGCATCACACTTTGGCACTAGAGAATCACACTTTGGCACTAGAGCATCACACTTTGGCACTAGAGCTCCACACTTTGGCATTATAGAGTGACCCTTTGGCACTATAGCGTCAAACTTTGGCACTAGAGCTGCACACTTTGGCACTAGAGTGTCACACTTTGGCACTAAAGCGTCACACTTTGGCACTAGATCATCACAGTTTGGCACTAGGGTATCACACTTTGGCACTAGATCGTCACACTTTGGCACTAGAGCGTTATACTTTGGCACTCGAGTGTCACACTTTGGCACTAGAGCACCACACTTTGGCACTAGAGCTTCACATTTTGGCACTAGAGTGTCACACTTTGGCACTAGAGCATCACACGTTGGCACTAGAGCGTCTCACTTTGGCACTATAGCTTCACACTTTGGCACTAGAGCTTCACTCATTGGCACTAGAGCGTCACACGTTGGCACTAGAGCGTCACACATTGGCAGTAGAGCGTCACACTTTGGCACTAGAGCGTCACACCTTGGCACTAGAGCGTCCTACTTTGGTACTAAAGCTTCAGACGTTGGCACTAGAGCTTCACACTTTGGCACTAGAGCATCAGACCTTGGTACTTAATCGTCAGACTTTGGCACTGGAGTGTCACACATTGGCACTAGAGTATCTCACTTTGGCACTGGAGATTCACACTTTGGCACCAGAGCTCCACACTTTGGCACTAGATAGTCATACTTTGGCACTAGTGCGTCACACTTTGGCACTAGAGCATCACAATTTGGTACTAGAGCATCACACATTGGCACTAAAGCGTCACACATTGACACTAGAGCATCACAATTGGCACTAGAGCGTCAGACTTTGGCACTAGAGCGTCACACTTTTGGCACTATAGCGTCATGTCAGACATTATCTCGGATATCGCTTCAAGGGGTGCAGCCACTGAGAAAATAAAGAGTAACCATGCAGGTTCACCTCGGGAGCCATACGACCAAAGTCCAAACGGTCTCACGACCGACTATCATGCGAAGCTCGCCACTACCGAACCAACGATTTTCGTGCAATAACGGTCAAGGTAAACGTACCTGCGGAGATCGCCCCTGCGCACGTCACTCGTCTATGCGTACGGCTAGCAAAGCCGAATCGTGGTCTCGCGGCGCTCCTCCTCTCTCTTGCCCGAGTCGCCACTTCACTTCTATGCCCGCTCGTCGAAGCGCGCTAGGCTAGGTCTCAGCCTATTTGTATTGCTTGTATTCCTTTGAGTAATCAATCCATTGGATTCCTCTTCAGGCTCACCCTTTGGGCCGCCTCCAGTTCCTTTGCATTCATTGTCTTCTTAGCACCCGTGCTCTTGCACTTCGCCCAGTTCCATCCTGCTAACGTCCCTCATAGATCACCAACGTCCGCACCTTTGAGGAAGCTTCCATCCTTCTCTCTAAAGTGTTGTGTCCACTCAATTCAACTAGTCCTCAGCGCCCGCACCTCCAGTGCTACGCCCACACCACGTTCCTCCGCTTTCCCCTCGCTTTCGCCTTAACTCAGCTTTCCGTCGCCGTTTCCACTCTGCTTCTGCTCGTGCTTCTGCCCTAACCTCCAGCGCCCGTCCCTGTGACCGCGCCCACTCACCGGAAGTACAAGAAATCTTCTGACACGTCACACTTTGGCACCTGAGCTTCACACTTTGGCACTAGAGCTTCATACTTTGGCAGTAGAGCGTCACACTTTGGCACTAGAATGTCAAACTTTGGCACTAGAGCGTCACACATTAGCACTAGAGCGCCATACATTGGCACTAGAGCGTCACACTTTGGCACTACAGCTTCATACCTTGGCAGTAGAGCTTCACACTTTGGCAATAGAGCGTCACACTTTGGCACTAAGTATTCACACTTTGGTACTAGAGCGTCACACTTTGGCACTAGAGCATCACACTAAGCACTAGAGTGTCACACTTATGCAATAGATCTTCACACTTTGGCACTAGAGCGATACACTTTGGCACTAGAGAGTCACAATTTGGCACTAGAGCATCACACTTTGGCACTTGAGCGTCTCACTTCGGCACTAGAGCTTCACACTTTGGCACCAGCGCTCCACACTTTGGCACTAGAGTGTTGCACTTTGGAACTAGATCATCACTCTTTGGCACTAGAGCGTCACACTTTGGCACTAGAGCATCACAATTTGACACTAGAGCATCACACTTTGGCACTAGAGCGTCACAATTTGGCACTAGAGCGTCACACTTTGGCACTAGAGCGTCACACTTTTGGTACTAGAGAGGTACACGTTGGCACATGAGCTTCACACTTTGGCACTAAAGCTTCACACTTTGGCACTAGAGCGTCACACTTTGGCACTAGAGCATCACACTTTGGCACTAGAGTGTCACAATCTGGCACTAGAGCTTCACACTTTGGCATTAGAGCTTCACGCTTTGGCACTAGAGAGTCACACTTTGGCACTAGAGCGTCATACTTTGGCACTAGAGCTTCACACTTTGGTACTAGAGCATGACACTTTGGCAGTAGAGCATCACACTTAGCACTAGAGTGTCACACTTATGCACTAGATCTTCACACTTTGGCACTATAGTGTCACACTTGGGCACTAGAGCGTCACACTTTGACACTAGAACATCACACATTGGCACTAGAGCGTCACATTTTGCCACTAGAGCGTCACACTTTTGGCACTAGAGTGTGACACTTTGGCACATGAGCTTGACACTTTGGCACTAGAGCTTCACACTTTGGTACTAGAGCGTCACACTTTGGCACTAGAGCGTCACACTTCGGCACTAGAGCTTCACACTTTGCCACTAGAGCTCCACACTTTGGCACTAGAGTGTCGCACTTTGGAACTAGATCGTCACACGTTGGCACTAGAGCGTCACACTTGGGCACTATAGCATCACACTTTGGCACTACAGCATCACACTTTTGCACTAGAGTGTCACAAATCGGCACAAGAGCGTCACATTTTGGCACTAGAGCGTCACGCTTTTGGTACTAGAGCGTGACACTTTGGCACATGTGCTTCACACTTTGGCACTAGAGCTTCACACCTTGGCACTAGAGCGTCACACGTTGGCAATATAGCGTCACACATTGGCACTAGAGCGTCACATTTTGGTACTACAGCTTCACACTTTGGCACCAGAGCGTCATACTTTGGCACTAGAGGTTCACACGTTGGTACTAGAGCATCACACTTTGGCAGTAGAGCATCACACTTAGCACTAGAGTGTCACACTTATGCACTATGGCTTCACATGTTGGCACTAGAGCGTCACACTTTGGCACTAGAGAGTCACACTTTCGCACTAAAGTGTCACAATTTGGCTATTGAGCGTCTCACTTTGGCACTAGAGCGTCCCACTTTTGGTACTAGAGTGTGACACTTTCGCACATGAGCTTTACACTTTGGCACTAGAGCTTCACACTTTGGCACTAGAGAGTCACACTTTGGCACTAGAGCATCACACTTGGGCACTAGAGCTTCACACTTTGCCAATAGAGCTCCACACTTTGGCACTAGAGCGTCGCACTTTGGATCTAAATCGTCACACTTTGGCACTAGAGCGTCACACTTGGGCACTATAGCGTCACACTTTGGCACTACATCATCACACTTTGGCACTAGAGTGTCACAAATCGGCACTAGAGCGTCACATGTTGGCACTAGAGCGTCACACTTTTGGTACTAGAGCATGACACTTTGGCACATGAGCTTCACACTTTGGCACTAGAGCTTCACACCTTGGCACTAGAGCATCACACGTTGGCACTAGAGCGTCACACATTGGCACTAGAGCGTCATACTTTGGTACTAGAGCGTCACACTTCGGCACTAGAGCATTACACTTTGGGACTAGAGCGTCACACGTTGGCACTAGAAAGTCACACTTTGGCACTAGAGCGTTACACTTTGGCAATAGAGCTTCACACTTTGGAACTAGAGCTTCACACTTTGGCACTAGAGCTCCACACTTTGGCACTAGAGTGTCACACTTTAGTACTAGAGTGTCACACTTCGGCACTTGACTGTCACACTTTGGCACTAGAGCGACACACTTTGGCACTAGACCGTTACACTTTGGTACTAGAGCGTCACACTTTGGCACTAGAGCATCACACTTTGGCACTAGAGCATCACACTTTGGCAGTAGAGCTTTTTACTTTGGCACTAGAGCTTCAAAAATTGGCACAAAAGCTCCACACGTTTTCACTAGAGCGTCACACTTTGGCACCATAGCGTCACACTTTGGCACTAGAGTGTCACACTTTGGCACTATAGCGTTACAGGTCAGTACTATAGCGTCACACTTTGGCACTAGTGCATCACACTTTGGGACAAGATCTTCACACTTTGGCACTAGCGCGGCACACTTTGGTACTAGAGCGTCACACTTTGGCACTAGAGCTTTACACTTTGGCACGAGAGCTTCACACTTACGCACTACAGCGTCACACTTTGGCACTAGAGCATAACACTTTGGCACTAGAGCGTCACACTTTGGCACTATAGCATAACACGTCGGCACAAGAGCCTCACACTTTGGTACTAGAGCATTACATTTTGGCACTACACTGTCACACTTTGGCTCTAGAGCGTCACACTTTGGCACTAGAGCTTCACATTTTGGCACTATAGCTTCATACTTTGGCATTAGAGAGTCACACTTACGTACTAGAGCATCACGCATTGCCACTAGAGCTTCACACTTGGGAACTAGAGCGTCACACTTTGGCACTATAGCGTCACACTGTGGAACTAGAGTGTCACACTTTGGCACTCGAGCTTCACACATTGGCACTAGAGCGTCACACTTTGGCACTAGAGGTCCACACTTTGGCACTAGAGCATCACACATTGGCACTAGAGCGTCACACTTTGGCACTGGAGCGTCACACTTTGGCACTAGAGCGTCACAATTGGGCACCAGAGCTTCAGACGTTGGCACTAGGGCATCACACTTTCGCACTAGAGCGTCACACTTTGGCACTAGAGCGTCACACTTTGGCACTTGAGCATCAGGCTTTGGCACTAGAGCTTTACACTTTGGCACTAGAGCGTCACACTTAAGCACTAGAGCTTCACAATTTGGTACTATAACTTCACACTTTGGCACTAGAGAATCACACTTTGGCACTAGAGCGTCACATCTTGGCACTAGAGCGTCACACTATGGCACTAGAATGTCATACTTCAGAACTAGAGCATCACACATTTGCACTAGAGCAGCACACTTTGGCACTAGAGCGTCACACATTGGCACTAGAGTGTCACACTTTGGCACTAGAACGTCACACTTTGGCACTAGAGCTTCACAATTTGGCACTAAAGCTTCACACGTTGGCACTAGAGCTCCACACTTGGGCACTAGAGCGTCACACATTGGCACTAGAGCATCACACATTGGCACTATAGCGTCACACTATTGCACTAGAGCGTCACACTTTGGCACTGGCGGTTCACACTTTAGCACTAGAGCCTCATACTTTGGCACTAAAGCTTCACACTTTGGCACTAGAGCATATCACTTTGGCACTGCAGCTTCGCTCTTTGGCACTAGAGCCTTACACTTGGCCACTAGAGCTTCACACTTGGACACTAGAGAGTCACACTTTGGCACTAGAGCGTCACACTTTGGTCCTAGAGCGTCACACCTTGGCACTAGATCTTCACATTTTGGCACTAGAGCGTCACACTTTGGCACTAGAGCTTCACACTTCTGCACAAGAGTGTCACACTTATACACTAGAGCTTCACATTTTGGTACTAGAGCGTCACACTTTGGCACTATAGCATCACACTTTGGCACTAGAGCATCACACTTTGGCACTAGAGCGTCAAACTTTGGCACTAGGGCGTCACATTTTTGGTATTAGGAAGTGACACTTTTGCACATGAGCTTCATACTTTGGCTCTAGAGCTTCACACTTTGGCACTAGAGCGTCACACTTTGGCACTAGAGCGTCACACTTCGGCACTAGAGCTTCACACTTTGGCACTAGAGCTCCACACTCTGGCACAAAAGCGTCGTACCTTGGAACTAGATCGTCACACTTTGGCACTAGAGCGTCACACTTTGGCACTAGAGCGTCACACTTTCGCACTAGAGCATCACACTTTGGCACTAGAACGTCACAATTTGGCACTAGACATCACACTTTGGCACTAGAGCGTCACACTTTTGGTACTCGAGCGTGACACTTTGGCACATGAGCTTCACACTTTGGCACTACAGCTTCACACTTTGGCACTTAAGCGTAACACTTTGGCACTAGAGCATCACACATTCGCACTAGAGCGTCACACTTTGCCACTAGAGCGTTACACTTCGGCACTGGAGCGTCACACTTTGGCACTAGAGCATCACACTTTGGCACTAGAGCGTCCCACCTTGGTACTAGAGTGTCAGACATTTGCAATAGAGCTTCACACTCTAGCACCAGAGCTCCACACTTTGGTACTATAGCGTCACAATTGGGCACTAGAGCGTCACACTTTGCCACTAGATTGTTACACTTTGGCACTAGAGTGACACACTTTGGCACTAGAGCGTCACACTTTGGTACCAGAGCGTCACACTTTGGTACTATAGCTTTTTACTTTGGCACTTGAGCTTCACACTTTGGCACAAAAGCTCCACACGTGTGCACTAGAGCTCCTTACGTTGGCACTAGAGCGTCACACTTTCGCAGTAGAGCGTCACACTTTGGCACTAGACTGTCATACTTTGACACTAGAGTGACATACTTTGGCACTAGAGCGTCACACTTTGGTACTATAGCGTCACACTTTGGCACTAGAGTGTCACACTTTGGCACTACAAAATCACACTTTGGCACTAGAGCGTCACACTTTGGCACTAGAGCTTCTTTCCTTGGCACTAGAGCTTCACACTTTGGCACAAAAGCTCCACACGTTTTCACTAGAGCGTCACACTTTGGCACTCTAGCGTCACACTTTGGCACTAGAGCGTCACACTTTGGCACTAGAGCTTTACACTTCCGCACTAGAGCGTCACACTTTGGCACTAATGCATCACACTTTGGCACTAGAGCTTCACATGTTGGCACTAGAGCGCCACACTTTGGCACTAGGGCATCACACTTTGGCACTAGAGCGTCACACTTTAGCACAAGAGCATCACACTTTGGCACTAGAGTGTCACACTTTCGCACTAGATCGTTATACGTTCGCACAAGAGCGTCACACTCTGGCACTAGAGCTTCACACTTTGGCACTATAGCATCACACTTTGGCACTACAGCGTCACAATGTGGCACTAGAGATTCACACTTTGGCACTAGAGAGTTACACTTTGGCACTAGAGCATCTCATTTTGGCACTAGAGGTTCACACTTTGCTACTAGAGCGTCATACTTTGATACTAGAACTTCACACTTTGGCACTAGATCTTCCCACTTTGGCACTAGAGCGTAACACTTCGGCATTAGAGCGTCACACTTTGGCACTAGGGTGTCACACTTTGGCACTAAAGTGTCACACTTTGGCACTCGAGCGTCGCACTTTCGCACTAGAGCGTCACACATTGGCACTAAAGCGTCACACTTTGGCACTAGAGCGTCACACTTTGGAACTAGAGCTTTACAATTTGGCACTAGAGCTTTACAAGTTGGCAATAGAGCATCACACCTTGGCACAAGAGCTTCACACATTGTCAGCAGAGTGTCACACTTTGGCACTAGGGCGTCACACTTTGGCACTAGGGCGTCATGCTTTGGCACTAGAGCTTCACACTTTGGCACTAGAGCGTCACACTTTGGTACTAGAGCGTCACACTTTGGTACTAGAGCCTCACACTTTTGCACTAGAGCGTCGCACTTTGGCACTAGAGCGTCACACTTTGGCACAAGAGCTTCACGCTTTGGCACTAGAGCGTCACATTTTGGCACTAGAGCTTCACACTTTCGCACTAGAGCGTCACACTTTGGCACTATAGCGTCACACTTTGGCACTAGAGCGACATACTTTGGCACTAGAGGGACATACTTTGGCACTAGAGTGTCATGCTTTGGCACTAGAGTGTCACACTTTGGTACTATAGCGTCACACTTTGGCACTAGAGCGACACACTTTGGCACTAGAGCCTCACACTTTGGTATTATAGCGTCACACTTTGGCACTAGAGTGTCACACTTTGGCACTAGAACATCACACTTTGGCACTAGAGCGACACACTTTGTTTCTAGAGCTTCTTACTTTGGTACTAGAGCTTCACACTTTGGCACAAAATCTCCACATGGTTTCACTAGAGCGTCACACTCTGGCACTAGAGCTTCATACTTTGGCACTATAGCATCACACTTTGGCACTACAGCATCACAATGTGGTACTAGAGGTTCACACTTTGGTACTAGAGAGTCACACTTTGGCACTAGAGCGTCTCGTTTTGGCACTAGAGGGTCACACTTTGCTACTAGAGCGTCATACTTTGATACTAGAGCTTCAGACTTGGGCACTAGATCTTCCCACTTTGGCACTAGAGCGTAACACTTCAGCATTAGAGTGTTACACTTTGGCACTAGGGCGTCACACTTTGGCACTAAAGCGTCACACTTTGGCACTAGAGCGTCACACTTTGGCACTAGAGCGTCACACTTTGGCACTAAAGCATCACACTTTGGCACTAGAGCGTCACACTTTGGCACTAGAACTTCACAATTTGGAACTAGAGCTTTACACGTTGGCAATACAGCGTCGCATTTTGGCACAAGAGCTTCACACTTTGACAGCAGAGTGTCACACTTTGGCACTAGAGCGTCAAAATTTGGCACTAGAGGGTCACACTTTGGCATTAGAGCTTCACACTTTGGCACTAGAGCATCACACTTTGGCACTAGAGCTTCACACTTTGGCACTATAGCTTCACACTTTGGCACTAGAGCTGACAACTTTGACACTAGATCGGCACATTTTGGCACTAGAGCGTCACACTTTGGCACTAGAATGTCATACTTCGGCACTAGAACGTCACACGTTTGCACTAGAGCAGCACACTTTGGCACTGGAGCGTCACACATTGGCACTAGAGTGTCACACTTTGGCACTAGACCTACAATTGGAGCAAGGCCAAGACAACTGAAGCAAGGTCAGGACAACTGGAGCAAGCGCAAGACAACTGGAGTAAGCCCAAGACAACTTGATCAAGGCCAAGACAACTGGAGCAAGGCCAAGACAACTGGAGCAAGACCAAGACAACTAGAGCAAGGCCAAGATAACTGGAGAAGGGCCAAGAAAACTAGAGCAAGCCCAAAACACCTGCAGCAAGCCCAAGACAACTGAAGCAAGGCCAAGACAACTGGAGCAAGCCCACGACAAATGGAGCAAGCACAAGGCAACAAGAGCAAGGCCAAGACAAATGGATTAAGCCCAAAAAAACTGGAGTAAGCTCAAGACAACTGGAGCAAGACGAAGACAACTCGAGCAAGGCCAAGACAACTTGAGCAAGCCCAAGACAACTGGAGTAAGCCCAAGACAACTGGAGCAAGGGGAAGACAACTGGAGCAAGCCAA
>SZWC01008693.1:0-12168 GCA_023375785.1 Penium margaritaceum
GCAGGTACTCTCGGCACAGGCGCAGGTACCCTCGGGACAGGCGCAGATACCCTAAGCACAGGCGCAGGTACCCTAGGCACAAGCGCAGGTACCCTATGCACAGGCGCAGGTACCCTAGGGACAGGCGCAGGTACCCTAGGCACAGGCCCACGTACCCTAGGCACTGGCACAAGTACCCTAGGCACAAGCGCACGTACCCTAGGCACATGCGCAGGTACCATAGGCATTGGCGCAGGTATTCTAGGCACAGGCTCAGGTACCCTAGGCACTGGCGCAGGTACCCTAAGCACAGGCGTAGGTACCCTAGGCACAGGCACAGGTACCCTAGGGACAGGCACATGTACCCTTAGCACAGGCGCAGGTACCCTAGGCACAGGCAGAGGTACCCTAGGCACAGGCATAGGTACCCTAGGCACAGGCACAGGTTCCCTAGGCAAAGGCGCAGGTGCCATAGGCACAGGCGCAGGTACCCTAGGCAGAGGCACAGGTACCCTGAGCAAAGGCCCACGTACCCTAGGCACAGGCACAGGTACCCTAGGCACAGGCGTAGGTACCCTAGGGACAGGCCCAAGTACCCTATGCACTGGCGCATGTACCACAGGCACAAGCGCGGGTACTTTAGGGACAGGCGCAGGTACCCTAGGCACACGCACTGGCAACCTGTGCACAGGCGCATGTACCCTAGGCACAGGCACAGGTACCCTAGGTACAGGCACAGGTACCCTAGGCACAGGCGCAGGTAACCTGGGCACAGGTGCAAGTACCCTAGGCACAGGCGCGGGTATCCTAGGCACAGGCGCAGGTACCCTAGGCACTGGTACAGGTATCCTGAGCAAAGGCCCAGTACCGTAGGCACAGGCACAGGTACCCTAGGCACAGGCGCAGGTACCCTAGGCACAGGCGCAGTAACCCTTGGCACAGGTGCAGGTACCATAGGCATAGGCGCAGGTACCCTAGGCACAGGCGTAGGTACCCCATGCACAGGCGTAGGTGACCCGGGCGCAGGCGCAGGTACTGTAGGCACAAGCGCAGGTACCCTAAGCACAGGCGCAAGTACCCTAGGCACAGGCGCAGGTACCCTGGTCACAGGCGCAGGTACCACATGCATAGGCGCAGGTACCCTAGGGATAAGCGTAGGTACACTAGGCATAGGCGCAGGTATCCTAGGCACAGGCGCACGTACCTTAGGCACAGGCGCAGGTACCCGAAGCACAGGCGCAGGTACCCTATGCACAGGCGCAGGAAACCTAAGCACAGGCGCAGGTATCCTAGGCAGAGGCGCAGGGACTCTAGGCACAGGCGGAGGTACCCTAGGGACAGGCGCAGGTACCCTAGGCACAGGCGCAAGTACCCTATGCACAAGCACAGGTACCCTAGGCACACGCACAGGTACCCTAGGCACAGGCGCATGTACTATAGGCACAGGCGCAGGTATTCTAGGCACAGGCGCAGGTACCCTAGGCACAGGGGCAGGTACCCTAAGCACAGGCGCAGGTACCCTAGGCACAGGCGCAGGTATTCTAGGCACAGGCGCAGGTACCCTAGGCACAGGGGCAGGTACCCTAAGCACAGGCGCAGGTACCCTAGGCACAGGCGCAGGTACCCTAGGAACAGGCGTACGTACCCTAAGCACATGCGCAGGTACACTAGGCACAGGTGCAGGTACCCTAGGCAGAGGCGCAGGTACCCTAGGCACCGGCGCAGATACCCTAGGCACAGTTGCAAGAAACCTAAGCACAGGCGAAGGTACCCTAGGCACAGGCGCAGGGACCCTAGGCACAGGCGCAAGTACCCCAGGGACAAGCGCAGGTACCCTAGGCACAGGCGCATGTACCCTAGGCACAAGCGTAGGTACCCTAGGCACAGGCGCATGTAATCTGGGCATGGGCGCAGGTACCCTAGGCATAGGCGAAGGTACCCTAGGCACAGGCGCACGTACCCTAGGCACAAGCGTAGGTACCCTAGGCACAGGCGCATGTAATCTGGGCATGGGCGCAGGTACCCTAGGCATAGGCGAAGGTACCCTAGGCACAGGCGCAGGTATCCTAGGGACAGGCGCAGATACCCTAAGCACAGGCGCAGGTACCTTAGGCACAGGCGCACGTACCCTAGGCACAGGCTCAGGTACCCTAGGCATAGGCGCAGGTACCCTAGGCACAGGCGTAGGTACCTTAAGCATAGGCGCAGGTACCCCAAGCACAGGCGCAGATACCCCAGGGATAGGCGCAGGTACCGTAGGCACATGCGCAAGTACCCTAGGCACAGGCGCAAGTACCCTAGGCACAGGCATAGGTACCCTAAACACAGGCGCAGGTAACCTAGGCACAGGCGCAGGTACCCTAAGCACAGGCGCAGGTACCCTAGGCACTGGCGCACGTACATGGGGTACCTGCGCCTGTGCATAGGATACGTGCACCTGTGCCTATGTTACGTGCGCTTGTGCCTATGGTACCTGCGCCTGTGCTTAGGGTACCTGCGCCAGTCCCTCGGGTACCTACGCCTGTGCCTAGGGTACCTGCGCCTGTGCTTAGGGTACCTGCGCTTGTGCCTATGGTACCTACGCCTGTGCTTAGAATAACAACGTCTGTGCCTATAGTACCTGTGCCTGTACCCAGGGTACCTGCGCCTGTGCCTAAGGTACCTGCGCCCGTGCCTAGGGTACCTGTACCTGTGCCTAGGGTACCTGCGCCTATCCTTAGGGTACCTGCGCCTGTGCCTAGGGTCTCTGCACCTGTGCCTAGGGTACTTGTGCCTGTGCTTAGGTTTCCTGCGCTTGTGCCTAGGGTACCTGCACCTGTGCCTAGGGTACCTGCGCCTGTACCTAGTGTATCTGCGCCTGTGCCTAGGGTACCTACGCCTGTGCTTAGGGTACTTGCGCGTGTCCCTAGGGTACATGCGCCTGTGCCTAAAGTACCTGCGCCTGTGCTTAGGGTACTTGCGCCTGTGCTTAGGGTACCTGCGCCTGTGCCTATAATACCTATGCCTGTGCCTATGGTACCTGCGCCTGTGCCAAGGGTACCTGCGCCTGTGCCTAGGGTACCTGTGCCTGTGCCTAGGGTACCTGCGCCTGTGCCTAGGGTACCTGCACCTGTGCCTAGGGTACCTGCGTCTGTGCCCAGGGTACATGCGCCTGTGCCTAGGGTATATGCGCCTGTCCCTAGGGTACCTACGCATGTGCCTAGGGTACTTGCGCCTGTGCCTAGGGATCCTGCGCCTGTGCCCAGTTTACCTGTGCCTGTGCCTAGGGTACCTGCACCTGTGCCTAGGGTACCTGCGTCTGTGCCCAGGGTACATGCGCCTGTGCCTAGGGTATATGCGCCTGTCCCTAGGGTACCTACGCATGTGCCTAGGGTACTTGCGCCTGTGCCTAGGGATCCTGCGCCTGTGCCCAGTTTACCTGTGCCTGTGCCTAGGGTACCTGCACCTGTGCCTAGGGTACCTGCGTCTGTGCCCAGGGTACATGCGCCTGTGCCTAGGGTATATGCGCCTGTCCCTAGGGTACCTACGCATGTGCCTAGGGTACTTGCGCCTGTGCCTAGGGATCCTGCGCCTGTGCCCAGTTTACCTGTGCCTGTGCCTAGGGTACCTGCACCTGTGCCTAGGGTACCTGCGTCTGTGCCCAGGGTACATGCGCCTGTGCCTAGGGTATATGCGCCTGTCCCTAGGGTACCTACGCATGTGCCTAGGGTACTTGCGCCTGTGCCTAGGGATCCTGCGCCTGTGCCCAGTTTACCTGTGCCTGTGCCTAGGGTACCTGCACCTGTGCCTAGGGTACCTGCGTCTGTGCCCAGGGTACATGCGCCTGTGCCTAGGGTATATGCGCCTGTCCCTAGGGTACCTACGCATGTGCCTAGGGTACTTGCGCCTGTGCCTAGGGATCCTGCGCCTGTGCCCAGTTTACCTGTGCCTGTGCCTAGGGTACCTGCACCTGTGCCTAGGGTACCTGCGTCTGTGCCCAGGGTACATGCGCCTGTGCCTAGGGTATATGCGCCTGTCCCTAGGGTACCTACGCATGTGCCTAGGGTACTTGCGCCTGTGCCTAGGGATCCTGCGCCTGTGCCCAGTTTACCTGTGCCTGTGCCTAGGGTACCTGCACCTGTGCCTAGGGTACCTGCGTCTGTGCCCAGGGTACATGCGCCTGTGCCTAGGGTATATGCGCCTGTCCCTAGGGTACCTACGCATGTGCCTAGGGTACTTGCGCCTGTGCCTAGGGATCCTGCGCCTGTGCCCAGTTTACCTGTGCCTGTGCCTAGGGTACCTGCACCTGTGCCTAGGGTACCTGCGTCTGTGCCCAGGGTACATGCGCCTGTGCCTAGGGTATATGCGCCTGTCCCTAGGGTACCTACGCATGTGCCTAGGGTACTTGCGCCTGTGCCTAGGGATCCTGCGCCTGTGCCCAGTTTACCTGTGCCTGTGCCTAGGGTACCTGCACCTGTGCCTAGGGTACCTGCGTCTGTGCCCAGGGTACATGCGCCTGTGCCTAGGGTATATGCGCCTGTCCCTAGGGTACCTACGCATGTGCCTAGGGTACTTGCGCCTGTGCCTAGGGATCCTGCGCCTGTGCCCAGTTTACCTGTGCCTGTGCCTAGGGTACCTGCACCTGTGCCTAGGGTACCTGCGTCTGTGCCCAGGGTACATGCGCCTGTGCCTAGGGTATATGCGCCTGTCCCTAGGGTACCTACGCATGTGCCTAGGGTACTTGCGCCTGTGCCTAGGGATCCTGCGCCTGTGCCCAGTTTACCTGTGCCTGTGCCTAGGGTACCTGCACCTGTGCCTAGGGTACCTGCGTCTGTGCCCAGGGTACATGCGCCTGTGCCTAGGGTATATGCGCCTGTCCCTAGGGTACCTACGCATGTGCCTAGGGTACTTGCGCCTGTGCCTAGGGATCCTGCGCCTGTGCCCAGTTTACCTGTGCCTGTGCCTAGGGTACCTGCACCTGTGCCTAGGGTACCTGCGTCTGTGCCCAGGGTACATGCGCCTGTGCCTAGGGTATATGCGCCTGTCCCTAGGGTACCTACGCATGTGCCTAGGGTACTTGCGCCTGTGCCTAGGGATCCTGCGCCTGTGCCCAGTTTACCTGTGCCTGTGCCTAGGGTACCTGCACCTGTGCCTAGGGTACCTGCGTCTGTGCCCAGGGTACATGCGCCTGTGCCTAGGGTATATGCGCCTGTCCCTAGGGTACCTACGCATGTGCCTAGGGTACTTGCGCCTGTGCCTAGGGATCCTGCGCCTGTGCCCAGTTTACCTGTGCCTGTGCCTAGGGTACCTGCACCTGTGCCTAGGGTACCTGCGTCTGTGCCCAGGGTACATGCGCCTGTGCCTAGGGTATATGCGCCTGTCCCTAGGGTACCTACGCATGTGCCTAGGGTACTTGCGCCTGTGCCTAGGGATCCTGCGCCTGTGCCCAGTTTACCTGTGCCTGTGCCTAGGGTACCTGCACCTGTGCCTAGGGTACCTGCGTCTGTGCCCAGGGTACATGCGCCTGTGCCTAGGGTATATGCGCCTGTCCCTAGGGTACCTACGCATGTGCCTAGGGTACTTGCGCCTGTGCCTAGGGATCCTGCGCCTGTGCCCAGTTTACCTGTGCCTGTGCCTAGGGTACCTGCACCTGTGCCTAGGGTACCTGCGTCTGTGCCCAGGGTACATGCGCCTGTGCCTAGGGTATATGCGCCTGTCCCTAGGGTACCTACGCATGTGCCTAGGGTACTTGCGCCTGTGCCTAGGGATCCTGCGCCTGTGCCCAGTTTACCTGTGCCTGTGCCTAGGGTACCTGCACCTGTGCCTAGGGTACCTGCGTCTGTGCCCAGGGTACATGCGCCTGTGCCTAGGGTATATGCGCCTGTCCCTAGGGTACCTACGCATGTGCCTAGGGTACTTGCGCCTGTGCCTAGGGATCCTGCGCCTGTGCCCAGTTTACCTGTGCCTGTGCCTAGGGTACCTGCACCTGTGCCTAGGGTACCTGCGTCTGTGCCCAGGGTACATGCGCCTGTGCCTAGGGTATATGCGCCTGTCCCTAGGGTACCTACGCATGTGCCTAGGGTACTTGCGCCTGTGCCTAGGGATCCTGCGCCTGTGCCCAGTTTACCTGTGCCTGTGCCTAGGGTACCTGCACCTGTGCCTAGGGTACCTGCGTCTGTGCCCAGGGTACATGCGCCTGTGCCTAGGGTATATGCGCCTGTCCCTAGGGTACCTACGCATGTGCCTAGGGTACTTGCGCCTGTGCCTAGGGATCCTGCGCCTGTGCCCAGTTTACCTGTGCCTGTGCCTAGGGTACCTGCACCTGTGCCTAGGGTACCTGCGTCTGTGCCCAGGGTACATGCGCCTGTGCCTAGGGTATATGCGCCTGTCCCTAGGGTACCTACGCATGTGCCTAGGGTACTTGCGCCTGTGCCTAGGGATCCTGCGCCTGTGCCCAGTTTACCTGTGCCTGTGCCTAGGGTACCTGCACCTGTGCCTAGGGTACCTGCGTCTGTGCCCAGGGTACATGCGCCTGTGCCTAGGGTATATGCGCCTGTCCCTAGGGTACCTACGCATGTGCCTAGGGTACTTGCGCCTGTGCCTAGGGATCCTGCGCCTGTGCCCAGTTTACCTGTGCCTGTGCCTAGGGTACCTGCACCTGTGCCTAGGGTACCTGCGTCTGTGCCCAGGGTACATGCGCCTGTGCCTAGGGTATATGCGCCTGTCCCTAGGGTACCTACGCATGTGCCTAGGGTACTTGCGCCTGTGCCTAGGGATCCTGCGCCTGTGCCCAGTTTACCTGTGCCTGTGCCTAGGGTACCTGCACCTGTGCCTAGGGTACCTGCGTCTGTGCCCAGGGTACATGCGCCTGTGCCTAGGGTATATGCGCCTGTCCCTAGGGTACCTACGCATGTGCCTAGGGTACTTGCGCCTGTGCCTAGGGATCCTGCGCCTGTGCCCAGTTTACCTGTGCCTGTGCCTAGGGTACCTGCACCTGTGCCTAGGGTACCTGCGTCTGTGCCCAGGGTACATGCGCCTGTGCCTAGGGTATATGCGCCTGTCCCTAGGGTACCTACGCATGTGCCTAGGGTACTTGCGCCTGTGCCTAGGGATCCTGCGCCTGTGCCCAGTTTACCTGTGCCTGTGCCTAGGGTACCTGCACCTGTGCCTAGGGTACCTGCGTCTGTGCCCAGGGTACATGCGCCTGTGCCTAGGGTATATGCGCCTGTCCCTAGGGTACCTACGCATGTGCCTAGGGTACTTGCGCCTGTGCCTAGGGATCCTGCGCCTGTGCCCAGTTTACCTGTGCCTGTGCCTAGGGTACCTGCACCTGTGCCTAGGGTACCTGCGTCTGTGCCCAGGGTACATGCGCCTGTGCCTAGGGTATATGCGCCTGTCCCTAGGGTACCTACGCATGTGCCTAGGGTACTTGCGCCTGTGCCTAGGGATCCTGCGCCTGTGCCCAGTTTACCTGTGCCTGTGCCTAGGGTACCTGCACCTGTGCCTAGGGTACCTGCGTCTGTGCCCAGGGTACATGCGCCTGTGCCTAGGGTATATGCGCCTGTCCCTAGGGTACCTACGCATGTGCCTAGGGTACTTGCGCCTGTGCCTAGGGATCCTGCGCCTGTGCCCAGTTTACCTGTGCCTGTGCCTAGGGTACCTGCACCTGTGCCTAGGGTACCTGCGTCTGTGCCCAGGGTACATGCGCCTGTGCCTAGGGTATATGCGCCTGTCCCTAGGGTACCTACGCATGTGCCTAGGGTACTTGCGCCTGTGCCTAGGGATCCTGCGCCTGTGCCCAGTTTACCTGTGCCTGTGCCTAGGGTACCTGCGCCTGTGTCTAGGGTACCTGCGCCAGTGCCTAGGGTACCTGTGCCTATGCCTAGGATACCTGTGCCTGAGCCTAGGGTACCTGCGCCTGTGCTTAGGGTACGTGCGCCTGTCCCTAGGGTACCAGCGCCTTTGCCCAGGTTACCCGCGCCTATGCCTAGGGTACCTGCGCCTGTCCCTAGGGTACTTGCGCCTGTGCCTAGGGATCCTGCGCCTGTGCCCAGTTTACCTGTGCCTGTGCCTAGGGTACCTGCGCCTGTGTCTAGGGTACATGCGCCTGTGTCTAGGGTACCTGCGCTAGTGCTTAGGGTGCCTCCGCTTGTGCCTAAGGTAGTTGCGCCTGTACCTAGTGTACCTGCGCCTGTGCCTAGGGTACCTTGCCTGTGCCTAGGTTACCTGCACCTGTGCCCAGGTTACCTGCGCCTGTGCCTAGGGTACCTGCGCCTGTGCCTAGGGTACCTGTGCCTGTGCCTAGGGTACCTGCGCCTGTGCCCAGGCTACTTGCGCCTGTGCCTAGGGTACCTGCGCCTGTCCCTAGTGTACCTACGCTTGTGCCTAGGGTACCTGCGCCTGTCCCGAGGGTACCTGCGCCTGTGCTTAGGGTACCAGTGCATGTGCCTAGGGTACGTGACCCTTTGCTTAGGGTACCTGCGCTTGTTCCTATGGTACCTGTGCCTGTGCCTAGGGTACCTGCGCCTGTGCCTAAGGTGCCTGCGCCTATGCCTAGGGTACCTATGCCTGTGCTTAGGGTACCTGCGCCTAGGCCTAGGGTACCAGCGCCTGTGCTTAGGGTACCTGCGCCTGTCCCTAGGGTACCTGCGCCTGTGCCTAGGGCACCTGCGCCTGTGCTTAGGGTACCTGCGCATGTGCCTAGAGTACCTGCGCCTGTGCCTATAATACCTACACCCGTGCCTATGGTAACTGCGCCTGTGCCTAGGGTACCTGCGCCTGTACCTAGGGTACCTGCGCCTGTGCCTAGGGTACCTTCCCTTGTGCCTAGGGTACCTGCGCCTTACTCTAGGGTACCTGCGCCTGTGCCTAGGGTCCTTGCGCCTTTGCCTAGAGTACCTGTGTCTATGCTTAGGGTACCTACGCCCGTGCCTATGGTGCGTGCGCCTGTACCTAGGATACCTTGCCTGTGCCTAGGGTACCTGCGCATGTCCCTAGGGTACCTGCGCCTATGCCTGGGGTACCTGCGCCTCTGCCTAGGGTACCTGCGCCTGTGCCTAGGGTACGTGCGCTTGTGCCTAGGATACCTGCGCCTGTGCCTACGGTACCTGCGCGTGTGCCCAGGCTACCTGCGCTTTTTCCTGGGGTACCTGCGCCTGTGCATAGGGTACCTGCGCGTGTGCCTAGGGTACCTGCACCTGTGCCAAGGGTACCTGTGCTTGTGCCTAGGGTGACTGCGCCTGTGCCTAGGGTACCTGCGCCTATGCTTAGGGTACCTGCGCCTATGCCTAGGGTACCTGCGCCTGTTCCTAAGGTACCTGGGCCTGTGCCTAGGGTACCTGCGCCTGTGCCTAGGGTGCCTGCGCCTGTGCATAGGGTACCTGCGCCTATGCATAGGATACCTACGCTTGTGCCTAGGGTACCTGCGCCTATACATAGAGTACCTGCGCCTGAGCCTAGGGTGCCTGTGCCTGTGCCTAGGGTACGTGGGCCTTTGCTTAGGGTACCTGCGCCTGTGCCTAGGGTACCTGCGCCTGTGCCTATGGTACATGCGCCTGTGCCTAGGGTAACTGCGCCTGTGCCTATGTTACCTGCGCCTGTGCCTGTGCCTAGAGTACCTGTGCATGTGCCTAGGGTAACTGCGCCTATGCCCAGGTCACCTGCGCCTGTGCCTAGGGTACATGCGCCTGTGCCTAGTGTACCTGCGCCTGTGCCTAGGGTACCTGCGCCTATGCCTAAGGTACCTACGCTTGTGCCTAGGGTACCTGCGCCTGTGCCTAGGGTACCTGCGCCTATGCCTAAGGTACCTACGCTTGTGCCTAGGGTACCTGCGCCTGTGCCTAGGGTACCTGCGCCTATGCCTAAGGTACCTACGCTTGTGCCTAGGGTACCTGCGCCTGTGCCTAGGGTACCTGCGCCTATGCCTAAGGTACCTACGCTTGTGCCTAGGGTACCTGCGCCTGTGCCTAGGGTACCTGCGCCTATGCCTAAGGTACCTACGCTTGTGCCTAGGGTACCTGCGCCTGTGCCTAGGGTACCTGCGCCTATGCCTAAGGTACCTACGCTTGTGCCTAGGGTACCTGCGCCTGTGCCTAGGGTACCTGCGCCTGTGCCTATGGTACATGCGCCTGTGCCTAGGGTAACTGCGCCTGTGCCTATGTTACCTGCGCCTGTGCCTGTGCCTAGAGTACCTGTGCATGTGCCTAGGGTAACTGCGCCTATGCCCAGGTCACCTGCGCCTGTGCCTAGGGTACATGCGCCTGTCCCTAATGTACCTGCACCTGTGCCTAGGGTACCTGCGCCTGTGCCTAAGGTACCTTCGCCTGTCCCTAGTGTACCTGCGCCTGTGCCTAGGGTACATGTGCCTGTACCTAGGGTACGTGGACCTTTGCTTAGGGTACCTGCGCCTGTGCCTAGGATACCTGCGCTTGTGCCTAGTGTATCTGCGCCTGTGCCTAAGGTACATGCGCCTGTGCCTATGGTTCATGCGCCTGTGCCTAGGGTACCTCTGCCTATGCATAGGGTACCTGCGCCTGTGTTTAAGGTATATGCGCCTATCCCTAGGGTACCTGCGCCTGTGCCTAGGGTACCTGCATAGGGGCAGGTACCATGGGCACAGGCACAAGTACCCTAGGCATAGGCGCAGGTATCCTAAGCACAGCGCAGGTACCCTAGGCACAGGCGCAGTCACCCTAGGCATAGGCACAGGTACCCTTGGCATAGGTGCAGGTACCCTAGGCAAAGGCGCAGGTACCCTAGGCATAGGTGCCGGTATCCCAGGCACAGGCGCAGGTAACCTGGGCACAAGCGCAAGTAGCGTAGGCACAAGCGCACGTACCCTAGGCACAGGCGCAGGTCTCTAGGCATAGGCGCAGGTACCCTAGGCACATGCACAGGTATCCCAAGCACAGGCGCAGGTACCCTAGGGACAGGCGCAGGTACCCAAGGCAAAGGCAAAGGTACCCTAGGCACAGGCACAGGTTCCCTAGGAACAGGCGTAGTTACCCTAAGCACAGGCACAGGTACACTAGGCACAGGTGTAGGAATCCTAAGCACAGGTGCAGGTACCCTAGGCACACGCGCAGGGATCCTAAGCACAGGCGTAGGTACCCTGGAGACAGGCGCAGGTACCCTAGGCACGGGCGCAGGTACCATAGGCACAAGCACAGGTACCATAGGTACAGGCGCAGGTACCCTAGGCACACGCGCAGGTACCATAGGCACAGGCGCAGGTATTCCAGGCACAGGCGCAGGTACCCTAGGCACAGGCAGAGGTACCCTAAGCACATGCACGGGTACCCTAGGCACAGGCGCAGGTACCCTAGGGACAGGCGCAGGTACCCTAGGCACGGGCGCAAGTACCATAGGCACAGGCACAGGTACCATAGGTACAGGCGCAGGTACCCTAGGCACAGGCGCAGGTACCATAGGCACAAGCGCAGGTATTCCAGGCACATGCGCAGGTACCCTAGGCACAGGCACAGGTACCATAAGCACATGCATGGGTACTCTAGGCACAGGCGCAGGTACCCTAGGAACAGGCGCAGGTACCTTAAGCAAAGGCCCACATACCCTAGGCACAGGCACAAGTACCCCAAGCATAGGCGTAGGTACCCTAGGGACAGGCACAACTACCCTAGGCACATGCGCAGGTACCCAAGGCACAGGCACAGGTACCCTAGGGACAGGCACAGGTACCCTATGCACAGGCGCAGGTAACCTGGGCACAGGCGCAGGTACCATAGGCAAAGGCAGAGGTACCCTAGGCACAAGCGCAGGTACCCTAGGTACAGGCGTAGGTAACGTGGGCACAGGCGCAGGTACCCTTGGCACAGGATATGTACCATAGGCACAGGCGCAGGTATCCTAGGGACAGGCGCAAGTACCTTAAGCATAGGCGTAGGTACCCTAGGCACAGGTGAAGGTACCCCAGGCACAGGCGCAGGTACCCTAGGCACAGTCGCAGGTACCCTAGGTACAGGCGCAGGTACCCTAGGCACATCCGCAGGCACCCTAAGCAGTAGCACAGGTACACTAGACACAGGCGCAGGTACCCTAGACACAGGCGCAAGTACCCTATGCACAGGCGCAGGTAAATTGGGCACAGGCTCAGGTACCCTAGGCACAAGCGCAGGTACCCTAGGGACAGGCGCAGGTACCCTAGGCACAGACGCATGTAACCTGGGCACAGGCGCAGGTACCCTAGGCACA
>SZWC01008693.1:13054-28044 GCA_023375785.1 Penium margaritaceum
GTACCCTGGGCACAGGCGCAGGTACCCTAGGCACAGGCGCAGGTACCCTAGGCACAGGCGCAGGGACCCTAGGCACAGGCGCAGGTATCCTAGAGACAGGTGCAGGTACCCTAGGTACAGTCGCAAGTACCCTAGGCACAGGTACAGGTACCCTAGGTACATGCGCAGGTACCCTAGGCACAGGCGCAGGTACCATAGGCACAGGCGTAGGTATTCTCGGCACAGGCGCAGGTACCCTAGGCACAGGCACAGTCACCCTAGGCACAAGCGCAGTCACCCTAGGCATAGGCACAGGTACCCTTGGCACAGGTACAGGTACCCTAGGCACAGGCGCAGGTACCCTAGGCACAGGCGTAGGTACCCCAGGCACAGGCGCAGGTAACCTGGGCACAGGCGCAGGTACCGTAGGCACAAGCGCAGGTACCCTAGGCACAGGCGCAGGTTCCCTAGGCACAGGCGCAGGTACCCTAGGAACAAGCGCAGGTACCCTAGGCACAGGCGCGGGTACCCTAGGGACAGGCGTAGGTACCCTAGGCACAAGCGCAGGTACCTTAGGCACAGGCACAGGTACCCTAGGCACAGGCGCACGTACCCTAAGCACAGGTGCAGGTACCCTATGCACAGGCGCAGGAATCCTAAGCACAGGCACAGGTACCCCAGGCACAGGCGCAGGGACCCTAGGCACAAGCACAGGTACCCTAAAGACAAGCGCAGGTACCCTAGGCACAGGCGCAGGTACCCTAGGCACAGGCGCGGGTACCCTAGATATAGGCGCAGGTACCCCAGGCATAGGCGGAGGTACCATAGGCACAGGCGAAGGTTTTCTAGGCACAGGCGCAGATACCCTAGGCACAGGCGCAGGTACCATAAGCATAGGCGCAGGTACCCTAGGCACACACGCAGGTACCCTAGGGACAGGCGTAGGTTCCCTAAGCACAGGCTTAAGTACCCTAGGCACAGGTGCAGGTACCCTAAGCACAGGCACAGGTACCCTAGGCACAGGCGCATGTACCCTAGGAACAGGCGCACGTATCCTAGGCACACGCGCAGGTACCATAGGAACGGGCGCAGGTACCCTAAGCAAAGGCCCACGTACCCTAGGCACAGGCAGAGGTACCCCAAGCACACGCGCAGGTACCCTATGGACAGGCGCAAGTACTCTAGGCACAGGCGCAGGTACCCTAGGCACAGGCATATGTACCCTAGGGACAGGCGCAGGTACCCTAGGTACAGGCGCAGGTACCCTAGGCACAGGCACAGGTACCCTAGGCACAGACAAAGGTACCCTAGGCACAAGCACAGGTAACTTGGGCAGAGGCGCAGGTACCCTAGGCACAGGTGAGGTACCCTAGGCACAGGCGCAGGTACCCTAGGGACAGGCGCAGGTACCCTAAGCACAGGCGCAGGTACCCTAGGCACAGGCGCAGGTACTCTAGGCATAGGCGCAGGTACCCTAGGAATAGGCGCAGGTTCCCTAGGTACATATGCACGTACCCTAGGCACAAGCGTAGGCACCCTAAGCACTAGTACAGGTACAATAGACACAGGCGCAGGTACCCTAGACACAGGCGCAAGTAACCCCAGGCACAGGCGCAGGTAGACTGCGCACAGGCGCAGGTACCCTAGGCACAAGCGCAGGTACCCTAGGCACAGTCGCAGGTACTCTAGGTACATGCGCAGGTACCCTAGGCACATGCGCAGGCACCCTAAGCACTACCACAAGTACACTAGACACAAGCGCAGGTACCATAGACACAGGCGCAAGTACCCTAGGCACAGGCGCAGGTAAATTGGACACGAACTCAGGTACCCTAGGCACAAGCGCAGGTACCCTACGGACAGGCGCAGGTACCCTATGCACAGACGCAGGTAACCTGGGCACAGGCTTTGGTTTCTGTGACCTGGCTTTAGTTTCTGTTACCCGGCTTTGGTTTCTGTGACCTGACTTTAGTTTCTGTTATTCGGCTTTGGTTTCTGTGACCCGGCTTTCGTTTCTCTGATCCGGCTTTGGTTTCTGTGACCCGGTTCTGGTTTCTGTGACCCGGCTCTGGTTTTTGTGACCCGGCTTTGGTTTCTGTGACCCGGCTTTGGTTTCTGTGACCCGGCTCGGGTTTCTGTGACCAGGCTCTGGTTTCTTTGACCCGGCTCTGGTTTATGTGCCCCGGCTCTGGTTTCTGTGACCCGGCTTTGGTTTCTGTGTCCTGGCTTTGGTTTCTATGACCCGGCTTTGGTTTCTCTGACCCGGCTTTGGTTTCAATGACCCGGCTTTGCTTTTGTGATCCGGCTTTGGTTATTGTGACCCAACTTTGGTTGTTGTGACCCGGATTTGGTTTTTGTGACCCGGCTTTGGTTTCTGCGACCCCGCATTGGTTTCTGTGACCCCACTTTGGTTTATGTGACCCGGCTTTGGCTTCTATGACCCGGCTTTGGTTGCTGAGACCTGGCTTTGGGTGCTGTGACCTGGCTTTATTTCTGTGATCCGGCTTTGGATTTTGTGACCCGGCTGTGGTTTCTGTGACCCGGCTTTGGTTTCTATGACCGGGCTTTGGTTTCTGTTCTCCGGCTTTGGTTAGTTGACCCGGTTTTGGTTTCTGTGACCCGGCTTTGGTTTCTGTTGTCAGAAGAATGCAGACATGAGAACAGCAGTAGCAGGAGCAAGCAGAAGCATCGGGACATGCTGATGTACGTCAGCAGAGTGACGTGAGCGAAAGCGGTTCGAGGAGTTAGTTGCGGGAGCTGATGATGGCTGAGATGCGAGGTAGCGCACGTATACAGATTGATTGCGAGAGAGAGTGCTGGCAAGGGGAATGATGGTTGGCGGAGTATGAGAGCTGAGCAAAGGAGCGAGAGTGACGGAGCGTAGCGTTGAGAGTTGGCGAAGACAGGAAGTGCGAGGGACGGGCAGAGCGAAGACATGGCGGCGAAGCCGCGGAACCAAAGGGGAACAGGATGAGCATAACTGTTCTGGTTAACTTGAGGGAATGAACATCCTCGGTCATAAAAGGACATAACAGGACAAATTAGCAGAGCAACGGCTTCTTTCTGCTAGCCGGACGCGTGTGACACATGTCACATTATTAGGGGATGCCTTGACATGTTGGGCTCAACGGTCAGCCTGACCGAGGGCCGTTGAGTCAAGGTGGTTCGGTCTCGGACCTGAACCTTTATTGAGAAAGTGGGAATAACTTTTGTCGGAGTCGATGATTTCCAACATCTGTGACCCGGCTTTGGTTTCTATGACCCGGCTTTGGTTTCTGTGACCCGGCTTTGGTTTCTGTGACTTGGCTTTGGTTTCTGTGACCCGGCTTTGTTTTCCGTTACCAGACTTTGGTTTCTGTGACCCGGCTTTGGTTTCTGTTACCCAGCGTTGGTTTTTTTACCCGGCTTTCGTTTCTCTGACCTGGCTTTGGTTTCTGTGACTCGGCTTTGGTTTGTGTGACCCGCCTTTGCTTTTTGTGACCCAGCTTTGTTTTCTGTGACTCGGCTTTTGTTTCTGTGACCCGGCTTTGGTTTCTGTGACGCGGCTTTGGTTGCTATGACCCGGCTTTGGTTTTTGTGACCTGGTTTTGGTTTCAATGACCCGGCTTTGGTTTCTGTGACCCGGCTTTAGTTTATGTGACCCGGCTTTGGTTTCTGTGACCGGGCTTTGGTTTATGTGACTCGTCTTCTCTTTCTGTGACCCGACTTTGGTTTCTGTGACCCAGCTTTGGTTTTTGTGACCCGGCTTTGGTTTCTCTGAGCCGGCTTTGGTTTTTGTGACCCGGCTTTGGTTTCTGTGACCCGGCTTTGGTTTCCGTGACCCAGCTTTGGTTTGTGTGACCCACCTTTAGTTTCTGTGACCCAGCTCTGGTTTCTATGACCCGGTTTTGGTTGCTGTGACCCGGCTTTGGTTTTTGTGACCCGGCTTTGTTTTCTGTGACCCCTTTGGTTTCTGTGACCCGGGTTTGGTTTCTATGACCCGGCTTTGGTTTTGTGACCCGGCTTTGGTTTTTGTGACCCGGCTTTGGTTTTCTGGGACCCGACTTTGGTTTCTGTGACCCGGTTTGGTTTCTGTGTCCCGGCTTTGGGTCCTGTGACCCCGATTTGGTTTTTGTGACCTGGCTTTGGTTTCTTTGACCCGGCTTTGGTTCTGTGACCTGGCTTTGGTTGCTGTGACCCGGCTTATGTTTCTGTGATCCGGCTTTGGATTATGTGACCCGGCTTTGGTTTCAGTGACCCGGCTTTGGTCTCTATGACCGGGCTTTGGTTTCTATGCTCCGGCTTTGGTTCGTTGACCCGGCTTTGGCTTCTGTGACCCGGCTTTGGTTTCTGTGATTCGGCTTTGGTTTCTGTGACCCGGCTTTGGTTACTATGGCCCGGCTTTGGTTTATGTGACCCGGCTTTGGTTTCTGTGACCCGGCTTTGGTTTCTGTGACCCGGCTTTGGTTTTTGTGACCCGGCTTTCGTTTCTTTGACCTGGCTTTGGTTTATGTGACCCGGCTTTGCTTTCTGTGACCCGGCTTTGCTTTTCGTGACTCGGGTTTTGTTTTTGTGACCCGGCTTTGGTTTCACTGACCCGGCTTTGGTTGCTGTGACCCTGCCTTGGTTTTTGTGACCTGGCTTTGGTTTCAATGACCGAGCTTTGGGTTCTGTGACCCGGCTTTGGTTTATGTGACCTGGCTTTGATTTCTGTGACCCGGCTTTGGTTTTTGTGATCCGGCTTCGGTTTATGTGACCCGGCTTTGGTTACTGTGACCCATCTTTGGTCACTGTGGTCCGGCTTCGGTTTCTGTGACCCGGCTTTGGTTTTTGTGGCCAGGCTTTGGTTTCTGTGTCCCGGCCTTGGTTAGTGTGACCCGGCTCTGGTTTGTGTGACCCGGCTCTGGTTTCTGTGACCCGGTTTTGGTTTCTGTGACCCGGCTTTGGTTTTTGTGACCCGGCTTTGGTTTTTGTGAACCGACTTTGGTTTCTGTGATCCGGCTTTGGTTTATGTGACCCGGCTTTGGTGTATGTGACCCAGCTTGTGTCTCTGTGACCCGGCTTTGTTTTCAGTGTCCCGGCTTTGGTTTCTGTGACCCGGCTTTGGTTGCTGTGACCCCGCTTTGGCTTTTGTGATCCGGCTTTGGTTTCTGTGACCTGACTGTGGTTTATGTGACCCGGCTTTGGTTTCTGTGACCCGGCTTTGGTTTCTGTGACCCGGCTTTGGTTTCTATGACCCGGCTTTGGTTTCTGTGACATGGCTTTGATTCATGTGACCCAGCTTCCGTTTCTGTAATCCGGCTTTGGTTTCTGTGACCCGGATTTGGTTCCTGTGATCTGGCTTTGGTTTCTGTGACTCGTCTTTGGTTTTTGTGACCCGGCTTTGGACCCTCTGTCACCCAGCTTTGGTTTATGTGACCCGGCTTTGGTTTCAGTCACCCGGCTTTGGAATATGTAATCCGGCTTTGGTTTCTGTTACCCAGCTTTGGTTTCTGTGACCCGGCTTTGGTTTCCGTGACCTGGCTTTGGTTTCTGTGACCCGGCATTGGTTTCTGTAATCCGGCTTTGGTTTCTTTGACCCGGCTTTGGTTTCTGGGACCCGGCTTTGGTTTCTCTGACTTGGTCTAGGTTTTTGTGACCAGGCTTTGGTTTCTGTGACCCGGCTTTGGTTTCCGTGACCTGGCTTTGGTTTCTGTGACCCGGCATTGGTTTCTGTAATCCGGCTTTGGTTTCTTTGACCCGGCTTTGGTTTCTGGGACCCGGCTTTGGTTTCTCTGACTTGGTCTAGGTTTTTGTGACCAGGCTTTGGTTTCTGTGACCCGGCTTTGGTTTCCGTGACCTGGCTTTGGTTTCTGTGACCCGGCATTGGTTTCTGTAATCCGGCTTTGGTTTCTTTGACCCGGCTTTGGTTTCTGGGACCCGGCTTTGGTTTCTCTGACTTGGTCTAGGTTTTTGTGACCAGGCTTTGGTTTCTGTGACCCGGCTTTGGTTTCCGTGACCTGGCTTTGGTTTCTGTGACCCGGCATTGGTTTCTGTAATCCGGCTTTGGTTTCTTTGACCCGGCTTTGGTTTCTGGGACCCGGCTTTGGTTTCTCTGACTTGGTCTAGGTTTTTGTGACCAGGCTTTGGTTTCTGTGACCCGGCTTTGGTTTCCGTGACCTGGCTTTGGTTTCTGTGACCCGGCATTGGTTTCTGTAATCCGGCTTTGGTTTCTTTGACCCGGCTTTGGTTTCTGGGACCCGGCTTTGGTTTCTCTGACTTGGTCTAGGTTTTTGTGACCAGGCTTTGGTTTCTGTGACCCGGCTTTGGTTTCCGTGACCTGGCTTTGGTTTCTGTGACCCGGCATTGGTTTCTGTAATCCGGCTTTGGTTTCTTTGACCCGGCTTTGGTTTCTGGGACCCGGCTTTGGTTTCTCTGACTTGGTCTAGGTTTTTGTGACCAGGCTTTGGTTTCTGTGACCCGGCTTTGGTTTCCGTGACCTGGCTTTGGTTTCTGTGACCCGGCATTGGTTTCTGTAATCCGGCTTTGGTTTCTTTGACCCGGCTTTGGTTTCTGGGACCCGGCTTTGGTTTCTCTGACTTGGTCTAGGTTTTTGTGACCAGGCTTTGGTTTCTGTGACCCGGCTTTGGTTTCCGTGACCTGGCTTTGGTTTCTGTGACCCGGCATTGGTTTCTGTAATCCGGCTTTGGTTTCTTTGACCCGGCTTTGGTTTCTGGGACCCGGCTTTGGTTTCTCTGACTTGGTCTAGGTTTTTGTGACCAGGCTTTGGTTTCTGTGACCCGGCTTTGGTTTCCGTGACCTGGCTTTGGTTTCTGTGACCCGGCATTGGTTTCTGTAATCCGGCTTTGGTTTCTTTGACCCGGCTTTGGTTTCTGGGACCCGGCTTTGGTTTCTCTGACTTGGTCTAGGTTTTTGTGACCAGGCTTTGGTTTCTGTGACCCGGCTTTGGTTTCCGTGACCTGGCTTTGGTTTCTGTGACCCGGCATTGGTTTCTGTAATCCGGCTTTGGTTTCTTTGACCCGGCTTTGGTTTCTGGGACCCGGCTTTGGTTTCTCTGACTTGGTCTAGGTTTTTGTGACCAGGCTTTGGTTTCTGTGACCCGGCTTTGGTTTCTGTGACCCGGCTTTGGTGCCTGTGACCCGGCTTGTGTCTCTGTGGCCCGGCTTTGTTTTCTGGGTCCCGGCTTTGGTTTATGTGACCCGGCTTTGGTTGTTGTGACCCCGCTTTGGTTTTTATAGTCCGGCTTTGGTTTCTGTGACCCAACTGTGGTTTGTGTGACCCGGCCTTGGTTTACGTGCCCTTGCTTTGGTTTCTGTGACCCGGCTTTGGTTTCTGTGACCCGGCTTTGGTTTTTGTGACCCGGCTTTGGGTTCTGTGACCCGGCTTTGGTTTCTGTAATACGGCTTTGGTTTTTGTGACCCAGCTTTGGTTTATGTGATCCGGCTTTGGTTTCTGTGACTCGTCTTTGGTTTCTGTGACCTGGCTTTGGACCCTGTGTCACCCGGCTTTGGTTTCTGTGACCCGTCTTTGGTTTTTATGACCCGGCTTTGGTTTCTGTAATCCGGCTTTGGTTTCCTTGACCCGGCTTTCGTTTCTCTGACCCGGCTTTTGTTTTTGTGACTCGTCTTTGGTTTCTGTGACCCGGCTTTGGACACTCTGTGACCCGGCTTTGGTTTTTGTGACCTGGCTTTGGTTTCTATGACCCGGCTTAGGTTTATGTGACACGGCTTTGGTTTCTGTGACTCGTCTTTGGTTTCTGTGACCCAACTTTGGACCCTCTGTGATCCGGCTTTGGTTTCTGTGACCCGGCTTTGGTTTCTATTACCCGGCTTTGGTTTATGTGACCCGGAATCGGCTTATGTGACCCGGCTTTGGTTTTTGTGACCTGGCTTTGGTTTCTGTGACTCGGCTTTGGTTTCTTTGACCCGGCTTTGGTTGCTGTGACCCGGCTTATGTTTCTGTGATCCGGCTTTGGATTCTGTGTCCCGGCTTTGGTTTCTGGGACCCGGCTTTGGTTTCCGTGACTAGGCGTTGGTTAATGTGACCCGGCTTTGGTCCCTGTGACCCGGCTTTGATTTCCGTGACTCGGCTTCTGTTTCTGTGACCCGACTTTGGTCTCCGTGACTAGGCGTTGGTTAATGTGACCCGGCTTTGGTCACAGAAACCAAAGCCAAGTCACGGAAACCAAAGTCGGGTCACAAAACCCAAAGCCGGGTCACAGAAATCAAAGCCGGGTCACAGGGACCAAAGCCGGGTCACAGAAACCAAAGCCGGGTCATTGAAACCAAAGCCGGGTCACATCAACCAAAGCCGGGTCACAGCAACCAATGTCGGATCACAGAAACCAAAGTCGGGTCACAGAAACAGAAGCCGAGTCACGGAAAATAAAGCCGGGTCACTGAAAGCAAAGCCGGGTCACACAAACCAAAGCCGGGTCACAAAAACCAAAGCCAGGTCAGAGAAACGAAAGCCGGTTCACAGAAACCAAAGCAGGGTCACAAAAACCAAAGTAGGGTCACAAAAACCAAAGTCAGGTCACAGAAACCAAAGCCGGGTCACAGAAGCCAAAGCCGGGTCACAAAAACCAAAGCCGGGTCACAAAAACCAAAGCCGGGTCATATAAACCAAAGCCGGGTAACAGAAACCAAAGCCGGGTCACAGAAACCAAATGTGGGTCACAGAAACCAAAGCCCGGTCACAGAAACCAAAGCTGGGGCACATAAACCAAAGCCGGGTCATAGAAAGAAAAGCCAGGTCACAGAAACCAGAGCCAGGTCACAGAAACCAGAGCCAGGTCACAGAAACCAGAGCCAGGTCACAGAAACCAGAGCCAGGTCACAGAAACCAGAGCCAGGTCACAGAAACCAGAGCCAGGTCACAGAAACCAGAGCCAGGTCACAGAAACCAGAGCCAGGTCACAGAAACCAGAGCCAGGTCACAGAAACCAGAGCCAGGTCACAGAAACCAGAGCCAGGTCACAGAAACCAGAGCCAGGTCACAGAAACCAGAGCCAGGTCACAGAAACCAGAGCCAGGTCACAGAAACCAGAGCCAGGTCACAGAAACCAGAGCCAGGTCACAGAAACCAGAGCCAGGTCACAGAAACCAGAGCCAGGTCACAGAAACCAGAGCCAGGTCACAGAAACCAGAGCCAGGTCACAGAAACCAGAGCCAGGTCACAGAAACCAGAGCCAGGTCACAGAAACCAGAGCCAGGTCACAGAAACCAGAGCCAGGTCACAGAAACCAGAGCCAGGTCACAGAAACCAGAGCCAGGTCACAGAAACCAGAGCCAGGTCACAGAAACCAGAGCCAGGTCACAGAAACCAGAGCCAGGTCACAGAAACCAGAGCCAGGTCACAGAAACCAGAGCCAGGTCACAGAAACCAGAGCCAGGTCACAGAAACCAGAGCCAGGTCACAGAAACCAGAGCCAGGTCACAGAAACCAGAGCCAGGTCACAGAAACCAGAGCCAGGTCACAGAAACCAGAGCCAGGTCACAGAAACCAGAGCCAGGTCACAGAAACCAGAGCCAGGTCACAGAAACCAGAGCCAGGTCACAGAAACCAGAGCCAGGTCACAGAAACCAGAGCCAGGTCACAGAAACCAGAGCCAGGTCACAGAAACCAGAGCCAGGTCACAGAAACCAGAGCCAGGTCACAGAAACCAGAGCCAGGTCACAGAAACCAGAGCCAGGTCACAGAAACCAGAGCCAGGTCACAGAAACCAGAGCCAGGTCACAGAAACCAGAGCCAGGTCACAGAAACCAGAGCCAGGTCACAGAAACCAGAGCCAGGTCACAGAAACCAGAGCCAGGTCACAGAAACCAGAGCCAGGTCACAGAAACCAGAGCCAGGTCACAGAAACCAGAGCCAGGTCACAGAAACCAGAGCCAGGTCACAGAAACCAGAGCCAGGTCACAGAAACCAGAGCCAGGTCACAGAAACCAAAGCCGGGTCACAGAAACCAAAGCCAGGTCAGAGAAACAAAAGCCGGGTCAGAGAAACCAAAGACGGGTCACAAAAACCAAAGCCGGGTCACAGAAACCAAAGTCGGGTCACTTAAACCAAAGCCGGGTCACATAAACCAAAGCCAAGTCACAGAAACGAAAGCTGAGTCACAGAAACCAAAGCCAGGCCATAGAAACCAAAGCCGGGTCACAGAAACCAAAGTTGGGTCACATAAACCAAAGCCGGGTCACATAAACCAAAGCCAGGTCACAGAAACAAACGCCGAGTCACGTAAAACAAAGCCGGTTCACAGAAATCAAAGCCAGGTCACACAAACCAAAGCCGGGTCACAGAAACCAAAGCCATGTCTGATAAACGAAAGCCGGGTCATAGAAACCAAAGCCGGGTCACAGAAACCAAAGCTGGGTCACTGAAACCAAAGCCAAGTCACATAAACCAAAGCCGGGTAATTGAAACCAAAGCCGGGTCACATAAACCAAAGCCATGTCACAGCAACCAAAGCAAGGTCACAGAAACCAAAGCCGGGTCACGAAAACAAAAGCCGAGTCACGGAAAACAAAGCCGGGTCACATAAAGCAAAGCCAGGTCACAGAAACCAAAGCTGGGTCACATAAACCAAAGCCGGGTCACCGAAACCGAAGCCGGGTCACAGAAACCAAAGCTGGGTCACATAAACCAAAGCCGGGTCATAGAAAGAAAAGCCAGGTCACAGAAACCAAAGCCGGGTCACATAAACCAAAGCCGGGTCACAGAAACCAAAGCCGGCCACAGAAACCAAAGCTGGGTCACGGAAAGAAAAGCCAGGTCACAGAAACCAAAGCTGGGTCACGGAAAGAAAAGCCAGGTCACAGAAACCAAAGCTGGGTCACGGAAAGAAAAGCCAGGTCACAGAAACCAAAGCTGGGTCACGGAAAGAAAAGCCAGGTCACAGAAACCAAAGCTGGGTCACGGAAAGAAAAGCCAGGTCACAGAAACCAAAGCTGGGTCACGGAAAGAAAAGCCAGGTCACAGAAACCAAAGCTGGGTCACGGAAAGAAAAGCCAGGTCACAGAAACCAAAGCTGGGTCACGGAAAGAAAAGCCAGGTCACAGAAACCAAAGCTGGGTCACGGAAAGAAAAGCCAGGTCACAGAAACCAAAGCTGGGTCACGGAAAGAAAAGCCAGGTCACAGAAACCAAAGCTGGGTCACGGAAAGAAAAGCCAGGTCACAGAAACCAAAGCTGGGTCACGGAAAGAAAAGCCAGGTCACAGAAACCAAAGCTGGGTCACGGAAAGAAAAGCCAGGTCACAGAAACCAAAGCTGGGTCACGGAAAGAAAAGCCAGGTCACAGAAACCAAAGCTGGGTCACGGAAAGAAAAGCCAGGTCACAGAAACCAAAGCTGGGTCACGGAAAGAAAAGCCAGGTCACAGAAACCAAAGCTGGGTCACGGAAAGAAAAGCCAGGTCACAGAAACCAAAGCTGGGTCACGGAAAGAAAAGCCAGGTCACAGAAACCAAAGCTGGGTCACGGAAAGAAAAGCCAGGTCACAGAAACCAAAGCTGGGTCACGGAAAGAAAAGCCAGGTCACAGAAACCAAAGCTGGGTCACGGAAAGAAAAGCCAGGTCACAGAAACCAAAGCTGGGTCACGGAAAGAAAAGCCAGGTCACAGAAACCAAAGCTGGGTCACGGAAAGAAAAGCCAGGTCACAGAAACCAAAGCTGGGTCACGGAAACCAAAGCCGGGTCACAGAAACAAAAGCCGGGTCACAAAAACCAGAGCCGGGTCACAGAAACTAAAGCCGGGTCACAGAAACCAAAGCCGGGTCACAGAAACCAAAGCCAGGTCACACAAACCAAAGCCGGGTCACAGAAACCAATGCCAGGTCACAGAAACCAAAGCCGGGTCACCGAAACAAAAGCCGGGTCACAGAAACCAAAGCTGGGTCACAGAAACCAAAGCTGGGTCACGGAAAGAAAAGCCAGGTCACAGAAACCACAACCGGGTCACGGAAACAAAAGCTGGGTCACAGAAACCAAAACCGGCCACAGAAACTAAAGCTGGTCACGTAAACAAAAGCCGAGTCACGGAAAACAAAGTCGGTTCACAGAAAGCAAAGCCGGGTCACACTAACCAAAGCCAGATCACAGAAACCAAAGCCGGGTCACAGAAACCAAAGCTGGGTCACAGAAACCAAAGCCGGGTCACAGAAACAAAAGCCGAGTCACGGAAAACAATGCCGGTTCACAGAAAGCAAAGCCGGGTCACACAAACCAAAGCCGGGTTACAGAAACCAAAGCCATGTCAGAGAAACGAAAGCCGGTTCACAGAAACCAAAGCCGGGTCACAGAAACCAAAGCTGGGTCACGGAAACCAAAGTCGGATCACAGAAACCAAAGCCGGGTCACAGAAACCAAAGCCGGGTCACAGAAACCGAAGCCGGGTCACATAAACCAAAGCCGGGTCATAGAAACCAAAGCCGAGTCACACAAACCAAAGCCGTGTCACATAAGCCAAAGCCGGGTCACCGAAACCAAAGCCGGATCACAGAAACCAAAACCGGTCACAGAAACGAAAGCCGGGTCAATGAACCAAACCCGAAGCACCATAGTTGCACCCTAGTTGCGCTCTAGTTGCACCCTCGTTGCGTCCTAGTTGCGCCCTAATTGCGCCACAGTTGCACCCATTGCGCCCTAGTTGCGCCCTAGTTGCACCCTAGTTGCACCCTAGTTGCACCTTAGTTGCGCCCTAGTTCCGCCCTAGTTGCGCCCTAGTTGCGCCCTAGTTTCGCCCTAGTTGGGCACTAGTTGCACCCTACTTGCGCCCTACTTGCGCCATACTTGCACCCTACTTGCGCCTCAGTTGGGCACTAGCTACGCCCTAGTTGTACCCTAGTTGCGCCCTAGTTGGGTCCTACTTGTGTCCTACTTGCGCCCTATTTACACATTAGTTGCGCCCTAGTTGCACCATAGTTGCGCCTTAGTTGCGCCCTAGTTGCGCCCTAGTTGCGCCCTATTTGCACTCTAATTGTGCCCTAGTTACGCCCTAGTTGCGCCCCAGTTGCGCCCTAGTTACACCCTATTTGCTCCCTTTTTGCACCCTACTTGCGCCCTTCTGGCACCCTACTTGCGCCCTAGTTGTGCCTTAGTTGGGCACCAGCTACGCCCTAGTTGTGCCCTAGTTGCGTGCTAGTTGCGTCCTACTTGTGCCCTACTTGTACTCTAGTTGCGCCGTAGTAGCGCCTTAGTTGCGCCCAACTTGCGCACTAACTGCACCCTAGTTGCGCCCTAGTTGCGCCCTAGTGCCCTACTTGCGCTCTAGTTATGCCCTAGTTGCACCCTAGTTGCGCCCTAGTTGCACCATAGTTGCGCCCTAGTTGCACCGTTGTTGCGCTATAGTTGCGCCCTACTTGCGCCCTAGTTGCGCCTTAGTTGCGCCCTAGTTGCGCCCAACTTGCACACTAGTTGTACCCTAGTTGCCCCCTAATTGCGTCCTAGTTGTGCCCTAGTTGCGCCCTAGTTGCGCCCTACTTGTACCCTACTTGCGCCCTACTTGCGCCCTAGTTGGGCCCTAGTTGCGCCCTACTTGAGCCCTAGGTGCGTCCTAGTTGCGCCCTAGTTGCACCTAGTTGTGCCCTTTTTGCACCCTTATTACACCAAACTTACACCCTACTGGCGCCCTACTTGCGCCCTAGTTGCGCCTCAGTTGGGCACTAGCTACGCCCTGGCTGTGCCCTAGTTGCGCCCTATTTGCATCTTACTTGCGCCCTACTTGTGCCCTAGTTACACGCTAGTTGCGCCATACTTGCACCCTAGTTGCGCCCTAGTTGCGCCCTGAGTGCGCGACCTAGTCGCGCACAAGTTGTACCCTACTTGCGCCCTACTTGCACCATACATGCGCCCTAGTTGCGCCTCAGTTGGGCACTAGCTACGCCCTAAGTGTACCCTAGTTGCGGCCTAGTTGCGTCCTACTTGTGCCCTATTTGCGCCCTAGTTGCGTGTTAGTTTCACCCTAGTTGCGCCCTAGTTGCGCCCTAGGCACACCCTAGTTGCGCCCTAGTTGCGCCCTAGTTGTGCCCTAGTTGCACCCTAGTTGCGCCCAAGTTGCGCCCTATTTTGCCCTAGTTGCCCCCAGTTGCGCCCTTATTGCGCCCTAGTTGCGCCCTAGTTGCGCCTTAGTTGCAACCTACTTGCGGCCTAGTTGCGCCCAAGTCGCGCCCTAGTCGCGCCCTAGTCGCGCTCTAGTCGCGCCATAGTCGCGCACTAGTTGCACCCGAGTCGCGCCCTAGTTGCACCCTAGTTGCACCCTAGTTGCGCCCTAGTTGCGTCCTTGTTGTACCCTCATTGCGCCCTCGTTGCGCCCTCGTTGCGCCCTCGTTGCGCTCAAGTTACACCCTAGTTGCGCCCTTGTTATGCCCTAGTTGTGCCCCACTTGTACCGTAGTTGCGCCCTACTTGCGCCCTACTTGCGCCCTACTTGCGCTCTAGTTGCACCCTTCTTGCGCCCTAGTTGCGCCCTAGTTCCGCCCTAGTTCCGCCCTCGTTGCGCCCTATTTGCGTCCTAGTTGCGCCCTAGTTACGGCCTAGTTGCACCCTAGTTGCGGCCTAGTTGAGCCCTACTTGCGCCCTAGTTGCGCCCTAGTCGCGCCCTAGTCCCGCCCTAGTCACAACCTAGTTGCACCCTTGTTGCGCCCTAGTTGCGCTCTAGTTGCACCCTATTTGCGCCATTCTTGCACCTTACTTGCGCCCTACTGGCACCCTTTTAGCGGCCTAGTTGTGCCTTAGTTGGGTACTAGCTACGCCCTAGTTGTGCCCTAATTGCGCCCTAGTTGCGTCCTACTTGTGCCCTACTTGCGCACTAGTTGCGCCTTAGTTGTGCCTTAGTTGCGCCCAACTTGCACACTAGTTGCACCCTAGTTGCGCCCTAGTTGCGCCTTGGTTGTGCCCTAGTTGCGCCCTAGTTGCGCCCTGGTTGCGTCCTGGTTGCGCCCTAGTTGCACCCTAGTTGCGCCCTAGTTGCGCCCTAGTTGCGACCTAGTTGCGTCCTAGTTCTGTCCTAGTTGTGCCCTAGTTGCGCCCTAGTTGC
>SZWC01008693.1:37447-59890 GCA_023375785.1 Penium margaritaceum
CCCTAGTTGCGCTCTAGTTGCGCCCTAGTTGCGCCCTAGTTGCCCCCAGTTGCGCCCTAATTGCGCCCTAGTTGCACCCTAGTTGCACCCTTGTTGCGCTCTAGTTGCACCCTAGTTGCGCCCTAGTTGCGCCCTATTTGCGCCTTAGTTGCGCCCTAGTTGCACCCAAGTTGCACCCTAGTTGTGCCCTAATTACGCCCTAGTTGCGCCTAGTTTCGCCCTAGTTGCGCCCTTGTTGCGCCTTAGTTGTACCCTAGTTGTGCCCTACTTGCGCCCTACTTGCGCCCTAGTTGCGCCCTTCTTGCATCCTAGTTGCGTCTTAGTTGCGCCCTAGTTGCTCCCTAGTTGCGCCCTTCTTGTACCCTTATTGCACCCTACTTACACCCTATTGGCGCCCTACCTGCGCCCTAGTTGTGCCTCAGTTGGGCACTAGCTACGCCCTAATTGTGCCCTAGATGCACCCTAGTTGCGTCTTACTTGCACCCTACTTGCGCCCTAGTTGCACCCTAGTTGCGCCCTACTTGCACCCTAGTTGCGCCCTAGTTGCACCCTAGTTGCGACCTAGTTGCGCCCTAGTTCCGCCCTGGTTGCGCACAAGTTGCAACCTACTTGCACCCTACTGGCATCCTACTTGCGCCCTAGTTGCGCCTCAGTTGGGGACTAACTACGCCCTAGTTGTACCCTAATTGCACCCTAGTTGTGTCCTACTTGTACCCTATTTGTGCCCTAGTTGCGCCGTAGTTGCGCCCTAGTTGCGCCCTAGTTGCACCCTAGTTGCGCCCTAGTTGCGCCATAGTTGCGCCCTAGTTGCGTCCTAGTTGTGCCCTAGTTGCGCCGTAGTTGCGCCCTAGTTGCGCCCTAGTTGCACCCTAGTTGCGCCCTAGTTGCGCCATAGTTGCGCCCTAGTTGCGTCCTAGTTGTGCCCTGGTTGCGCCCTAGTTGCGCCCTAGTTGCGCCCAAGCCGCGCCCTAGTCGCGCCCTAGTTGCGCCCTAGTTGTGCCCTATTTGTGCCCTAGTTGCGCCCTAGCTGCGCCCTAGTTGCGCCCTAGTTTCCCCCAGTTGCGCCCTAATTGCAACCTAATTGCGCCCTAGTTGCCCCCTAGTTGTGACCGAGTTGCGCCCTAGTTGCGCCCAAGTCGCGCCATATTCGCGCCCTAGTCGCACCCTAGTTGCGCCCTAGTTGCGCACTAGTTGCATCCTAGTTGCGCCCTATTTGCACCCTAGTTCCGCCGTAGTTGTGCCCTAGTTGCGTCCTAGTTGCGCCCTAGTTGCGCCCTAGTTGCCCCCTAGTTGCACCATTGTTGCATCCGGATGCCATAGTTGCGCCCTAGTTACGCCCTACTTGCACCCTAGTTGCACCCTAGTTACGAACTAGTTGCGCCCTAGTTGCGCCCTAGTTGCGCCCTACTTGCGCCTTTCTGGCGCCTACTTGCGCCCTAGTTGCGCCTCAATTGGGCACTAGCTACGCCCTAGTTGTCCCCTAGTTGCGCCCTAGTTGCATCCTACTTGCACCCTAGTTGCGCCTTAGTTGCGTCCTAGTTACGCCCAACTGGCGCACTAGTTGCACCCTAGTTGCGCCCTAGTTGCGCCCCAGTTGCGCCCTAGTTGCGCCCTAGTTGCGCCCTAGTTGCACCCTCGTTGCGCCCTCGTTGCACCCTAGTTGCGCCCTAGTTGCACACTAGTTGCGCCCTAGTCACGTCCTAGTTGCGCCCTAGTTACACCCTAGTTGTGCCCTTCTTGCACCCTTATTGCACCCTACTTATGCCCTACTGGCGCCCTACTTGTGCCCTAGTTGCGCCTTAGTTGGGCACTCGCTACGCCCTAGTTGTGCCCTAGTTGCGCCCTAGTTGCGTCTTACTTGCGCCCTACTTGCGCCATAGTTGCGCCCTAGTCGCACCCTAGTCGTGCCCTAGTTGCGCCCTAGTTGCGCCCTAGTTGCACCCTAGTTGCGCCCTAGTTGCACCCTAGTTCAGCCCTAGTTGTGCCCTAGTTGCGTCATAGTTGCGCCCTAGTCGCGCCCTAGTTGCGCCCTAGTTACGCCCTATATGTGCCCTAGTTGCGCCCTAGTTGCGTCCTACTTGCGCCCTAGTTGCGCCCTAGTTGCACCCTAGTTGCGCCCTAGTTGCACCCTAGTTCAGCCCTAGTTGTGCCCTAGTTGCGTCATAGTTGCGCCCTAGTCGCGCCCTAGTTGCGCCCTAGTTACGCCCTATATGTGCCCTAGTTGCGCCCTAGTTGCGTCCTACTTGCGCCCTAGTTGCGCCCTAGTTGCGCCCTAGTTGCACCCTAGTTGCACCCTAGGTGCGCCCTAGGTGCGCCCTAGTTGCACCCTACTTGCGCCCTACTCTCGCCCTAGTTGCGCCTCAGTTGGACACTAGCTACGCCCTTGTTGTACCCTAGTTGCGCCCTAGCTGCGTCCTACTTGTGCCCTACTTGCACCCTAGTTGCGCCTTAGTTGCGCCTTAGTTGCACCTTAGTTGCGCCTTAGTTGCACCCTAGTTGCGCCCAAGTTGCACCCTAGTTACGCCCTAGTTGCACCCTAGTTGCGCCCTAGTTGCGCCCTAGTTGCGCCCTAGTTGCGCCCTAGTTGCGCCCTAGTTGCGCCCTTGTTGTGCCCTTGCTGCGTCCTCGTTGCGCCCTTGTTGCACCCTCATTGCACCCTCGTTGCACTCAAGTTGCACCCTATTTGCACCCTTGTTACGCCCTAGTTGTGCCCCACTTGTGCCGTAGTTGCACCCTACTTGCGCCTTTCTTGCGCCCTACTTGCGCCCAATTTGCACCCTTTTGTGCCCTAGTTGCGTCCTAGTTGCGCCCTAGTTGCGCCCTATTTGCGCCCGAGTTGCGCCCTGTTTGCACCCTAGTTGCGCCCTAGTTGCACCCTAGTTGTGCCCTATTTGAACCCTAGTTGTGCCCTAGTTGCACCCTAGTCGCGCCCTAGTCGCGCCCTAGTCACGCCGTAGTTGCGCCCTAGTTGCGCTCTAGTTGCACTCTAGTTGCACCATATTCGCCCTTATTGCACCCTACTTGTGCCCTACTGGAACCCTGCTTGCGCCCTATTTGTGCCTTAGTTGGGCACTAGCTACGCCCTAGTTGTGCCCTAGTTGCGCCCTAGTTGCGTCCTACTTCTGCCCTACTAACGCGCTAGTTGCGCCTTAGTTGCGCCCAACTTGCACGCTAGTTGCACCATAGTTGCGCCCTAGTTGTGCCCTAGTTGTGCCCTAGTTGCGCCCTAGTTGCGCCCTGGTTGCGCCCCAGTTGCGCCCTAGTTGCGTCCTACTTGCGCCCTAGTTGCGCCGTAGTTGCGCCCTAGTTGCGACCTAGTTACGTCCTAGTTGTGTCCAAGTTGTGCCCTAGTTGCGCCATAGTTGCACCCTAGTTGCGCCCTAGTTGCACCCTAGTTGTGCCCTAGTTGCGCCCTACTAGCACCCTTATAGCGTCCTCGTTGCGCCCTCGTTGCGCCCTAGTTGCGCCCTCGTTGCGCCCTTGTTGCGCCCTAGTTGCGCCCTACTTGCGCTCTAGTTGCACCCTAGTTGCGTCCTAGTTGCGCCCTAGTTGCACCCTAGTTACGCTCTAGTTGCGCCCTAGTTGCGCCCTAGTTCCGCCCTAGTTGCGCCCTAGTTGCACCCTAGTTGCGCCCTAGTTGCGCCCTAGTTGCGCCCTTGTTGCGCCTTAGTTGTGCCCTAGTTGCACCATACTTGCGACCTACTTGCGCCTTAGTTGCGCCCTACTTGCACCCTAGTTGCGTCTTAGTTGCGCCCTACTTGCACCCTAGTTGCGTCTCAGTTGCGCCTCAGTTGGGCACTAGCTACGCCCTAGTTGTACCCTACTTGCGCCCTAGATGCGTCCTACTTGTGCTTTCTTGCGCCCTAGTTGCGCCTTAGTTGCGCCCTAGTTGTGCCCTAGTTGCGCCCTAGTTGCGCCCTAGTTGCGCCCTAGTTGTGCCCTAGTTGCGCCCTAGTTGCGCCTTAGTTGCGTCCTAGTTTTCTCTAGTTGCGCACCAGTTGCCCCCAGCTGCGCCCTGATTGCGCCCTAGTTGTGTCCTAGTTGCACCCTTGTTGCGTCTTAGTTGCGCCCAAGTCGCGCCCTAGTCGCGCCCTAGTCGCGCCCTAGTTGCGCCCTGGTTGCGCACTAGTTGCACCCTAGTTGCGCCCTAGTTGGAGCCTAGTTGCGCCCTAGTTGTGCCCAAGTTGCAACCTAGTTGCGCCCTAGTTGCACCCTAGTTGCCCCCAGTTGCGCCCTAATTGCGCCTTAGTTGTGCCCTAGTTGCGCCCTAGTTGTGCCCTAGTTGCGTCCTCGTTGCGCCCAAGTCGCGCCATAGTCGCGCCCTAGTCGCGCCCTAGTTGCGCCCTAGTTACGCACTAGTTGCACCCTAGTTGCGCGTAGTTGCGCCCTAGTTGCGCCCTACTTGTGCCCTAGCTGCGTCCTAGTTGCGCCCTAGTTGCGCCCTAGTTGCCCCCTAGTTGCACCCTAGTTGCGCCCGGGCACCCTAGTTGCGCCCTAGTTGCGCACTACTTGCACCCTAGTTGCAGCCTAGTTACGCACTAGTTCCGCCCTAGTTGCGTCCTAGTTGCGCCCTAGTTGCATCCTAGTTGCGCCCTACTTGCGCCCTACTGGCACCTACTTGTGCCCTAGTTGCGCCTCAGTTGGGCACTAGCTACGCCTTAGTTGTCCCCTTGCTGCGCCCTTAGTTGCGTCTTACTTATGCCCTAGTTGCGCCTTAGTTGCGCCCTAGTTGCGCCCAACTTGCACACTAGTTGCACCCTAGTTGCGCCCTAGTTGCGCCCTAGTTGCGCCCTGGTTGCACCCCAGTTGCACCATAGTTGCGCCCTAGTTGCACCCTAGTTACGCCCTAGTTGCGCCCTAGTTGCGCCCTCGTTGTGTCCTCGTTGCGCCCTAGTTGTGCCATAGTTGCGCCATAGTTGCGCTCTAGTTGCCCCCAGTTGCGCCCTAATTGCGCCCTAGTTGCGCCCTCGTTGTGTCCTCGTTGCGCCCTAGTTGTGCCATAGTTGCGCCATAGTTGCGCTCTAGTTGCCCCCAGTTGCGCCCTAATTGCGCCCTAGTTGCGTCCTACTTGCACCCTAGTTGCGCTCTCGTTGCGCCCTAGTTGCACCCTAGATGCGCCCTAGTTGCGCCCTAGGTGTGCTCTAGTTGCGCCCTAGTTGCACTCTAGTTGTGCCCTAATTACGCCCTAGTTGCGCCTAGTCGCGCCCTAGTTGCACCCTTGTTGCGCCTTATTTGTGCCCTAGTTGCGCCCTACTTGCACCCTACTTGCGCCCTAACTGCGCCCTTCTTGCATCCTAGGTACGTCTTAGTTGCGCCCTAGTTGCACCGTAGTTATGCCCTTCTTGCGCCCTTATTGCACCCTACTTACACCCTATTGGCGCCCTACTTGCACCCTAGTTGCGCCTCAGTTGGGTACTAGCTACGCCCTAATTGTGCCCTAGATGCGCCCTAGTTGTGTCTTACTTGCGCCATGCTTGCGCCCTAGTTGCACCCTAGTTGCGCCCTACTTGCACCCTAGTTGCGCCCTAGTTGCGCCCTAGTTGCGCCCTAGTTGCGCCCTAGTTGCGCCCTGGTTGCGCACAAGTTGCAACCTACTTGCGCCCTACTTGCATCCTACTTGCGCCCTAGTTGCGCCCGAGTTGCACCCTAGTTGCACCCTAGTTGCGCCCTTGTTGCGCCCTTGTTGCGCCCTTGTTGCGCCCTCGTTGCACCCTCGTTGCGCCCTCGTTGCGCTCAAGTTACGCCCTAGTTGCACCCTTGTTACGCCCTAGTTACGCCCTAGTTTCACCCTAGTTGCGCCCTAGTTGCACCCTAGTTGCGCCCTAGTTGCACCCTAGTTGCGCCCTAGTTGCGCCCTAGTTGCGCCCTAGTCGTGCCCTAGTCACGCCCTAGTCACGCCCTAGTTGCGCCCTAGTTGCGCCTTAGTTGAGCTCTAGTTGCACCCTATTTGCGCCCTTATTGCACCCTACTTGCGCCCTACAGGCACCCTTCTTGCGCCCCATTTGTGCCTTAGTTGGGCACTAGCTACGCCCTAGTTATGCCCTATTTGCGCCCTAGTTGTGTCCTACTTGTGCCCTACTTGTGCTCTAATTGCGCCTTAGTTGCACCTTAGTTGCGACCAACTTGCACACTAGTTGCACCCTAGTTGTGCCCTAGTTGCGCCCTAGTTGTGTCCTTGTTGTGCCCTAATTGCGCCCTGGTTGCGCCCCGGTTGCGCCCTAGTTGCGCCCTAGTTGCGCCCTAGTTGCGCCCTAGTTGCGCCCTAGTTGCGACCTAGTTGCGTCCTAGTTGTGCCCAAGTTGTGCTGTAGTTGCGCCCTAGTTGCACCCTAGTTTCGCCCTAGTTGCACCCTATTTGCGCCCTAGTTTCGCCCTAGTTGCGCCCTAGTTGCGCCCTCGTTGCGGCCTCATTGCGCCCTAGTTGCGCCCTCGTTGCGCCCTTGTTGCGCCCTAGTTGCGCCCTAGTTGTGCTCTAGTTTCGCCCTAGTAGCGTCCTAGTTGCGTCCTAGTTGCGCCCTAGTTGCGCTCTAGTTGCGCCCTAGTTGCGCCCTAGTTGCGCCCTAGTTGCGCCCTAGTTGCGCCCTAGTTGCGCTCTAGTTGCGCCCTAGTTGCGCCCTAGTTGCGCCCTAGTTGCGCCTTAGTTGTACCCTAGTTGCGTCCTACTTGCGCCCTAGTTACGCCATAGTTGCGCCCTACTTGCACCCTAGTTGCGTCTTAGTTGCGCCCTAGTTGCGCTCTAGTTGCGCCTCAGTTGGGCACTAGCTACGCTTTAGTTGTACCCTACTTGCGCCCTAGTTGCGTCCTACTTGTGTCCTATTTGCGTCCTAGTTGTGCCTTAGTTGCACCCTAGTTGCGCCCTAGTTGCGCCCTAGTTGCGCCCTAGTTGCGCCCTAGTTGCGCCCTAGTTGCGCCCTGGTTGCGCCTTCGTTGCGCCCTAGTCGCACCCTTGTTGTGGCCTAGTTGCGCCCTAGTTGCACCCTAGTTGCCCCCTCTTGCGCCCTAATTGCGCCCTAGTTGCGTCCTAGTTGCGCCCTAGTTGCGCCCTAGTTGCGCCCTGGTTGCGCCTTCGTTGCGCCCTAGTCGCACCCTTGTTGTGGCCTAGTTGCGCCCTAGTTGCACCCTAGTTGCCCCCTCTTGCGCCCTAATTGCGCCCTAGTTGCGTCCTAGTTGCGCCCTAGTTGCACCCTAGTTGCGCCCAAATTGCGCCCTAGTCGCGCCCTAGTCGCGCCCTAGTTGCGCCCTAGTTGCGTACTAGTTGCACCCTAGTTGCGCACTAATTGCACCCTAGTTGCGTCCTAGTTGCGTCCTAGTCGCGTCCTAGTTGCGCCCTAGTTGCGCCCTAGTCGTGCCCTGGTTGCAACCTAGTTGCGCCCTAGTTGCGCCCTAGTTGTCCCCAGTTGCGCCCTAATTGCGCCCTAGTTGCGCCCTAGTTGCGCCCTAGTTGCGCTCTAGTTGCGCCCTAGTTGCGCCCAAGTCGCGCCCTAGTCGCGCCCTAGTCGCCCCCTAGTTGCGCCCTAGTTGTGCATTAGTTGCACCCTAGTTGCACCCTAGTTGCGCCGTAGTTGCGTCCTAGCTGTGTCCTAGTTGCGTCCTAGTTGCACCCTTGTTACACCTTAGTTTCCCCCTAGTTGCGCCCTAGTTGCATACGGGCGCCCTAGTTGCGTCCTAGTTGCGCCCTACTTGCACCCTAGTTGCACCCTAGTTGCGCACTAGTTGCGCCCTAGTTGCGTCCTAGTTGCGCCCTAGTTGCGCCCTAGTTGCGCCCTACTTGCGCCCTACTGGCGCATACTTGCGCCCTAGTTGGGCCTCAGTTGGGCACTAGGTACACCCTAGTTGTCCCATAGTTGTGCCCTTAGTTGCGTCTTACTTACGTCCTAGTTGCGCCTTAGTTGCGCCCTAGTTGCGCCCAACTTGCAGACTAGTTGCACCCTAGTTGCGCCCTAGTTGCACCCTAGTTATGCCCTAGTTGCACCCTATTTGCGCTCTAGTTGCGCCCTAGTTGTACCCTCGTTGCGCCCTCATTGCGCCCTAGTTGCACCCTAGTTGCGCCCTAGTTGCGCCCTAGTTGCGCTCTAGTTTCCCCCTGTTGCGCCCTAATTGCGCCCTAGTTGCGCCCTAGTTGCGTCCTAGTTGCGCCCTAGTTGCGTCCTAGTTGCGCCCTAGTTGCGTCCTAGTTGCGCCCTAGTTGCGTCCTAGTTGCGCCCTAGTTGCGTCCTAGTTGCGCCCTAGTTGCGTCCTAGTTGCGCCCTAGTTGCGTCCTAGTTGCGCCCTAGTTGCGTCCTAGTTGCGCCCTAGTTGCGTCCTAGTTGCGCCCTAGTTGCGTCCTAGTTGCGCCCTAGTTGCGTCCTAGTTGCGCCCTAGTTGCGTCCTAGTTGCGCCCTAGTTGCGTCCTAGTTGCGCCCTAGTTGCGTCCTAGTTGCGCCCTAGTTGCGTCCTAGTTGCGCCCTAGTTGCGTCCTAGTTGCGCCCTAGTTGCGTCCTAGTTGCGCCCTAGTTGCGTCCTAGTTGCGCCCTAGTTGCGTCCTAGTTGCGCCCTAGTTGCGTCCTAGTTGCGCCCTAGTTGCGTCCTAGTTGCGCCCTAGTTGCGCCCTAGTTGTACCCTCGTTGCGCCCTCATTGCGCCCTAGTTGCACCCTAGTTGCGCCCTAGTTGCGCCCTAGTTGCGCTCTAGTTTCCCCCTGTTGCGCCCTAATTGCGCCCTAGTTGCGCCCTAGTTGCGCTCTAGTTGCGCCGTAGTTGCACCCTAGTTGCACCCTAGTTGCGCTCTAGTTGCGCCCTAGTTGCGCCCTAGTTGCACCCTAGTTACGCCCTAGTTGCGCCCTAGTTGCGCCTAGTTGCGCCATAGTTGCGCCCTTTTTGCGCCTTAGTTGTGCACTAGTTGCTCCAGTTGCCATAGGCTTGCCCCTGTTATCTTGGGCTTGCTCTAGTTGTATTGGGCTTGCTCCAGTTGTCTTGGCCTTGCTTCAGTTTTCTTGGGCTTGCTCCCGCTGTCTTGGCATTGCTCCAGTTGTCTTGGCCTTGCTTCAGTTGTATTGGCCTTGTTCCAATTGTCTTTACCTTGCTCCAGTTGTCTAAGGCCTGCTCCAGTTGTCTTGGACTTGCTGTAGTTGTCTTGGCGTTGCTCCATTTGTCTTGGCCTTGCTCCAGTTGTCTTTCATTTGCTTCAATTGTCTTGGACATGCTCCAGTTGACTTGGGTTTGATTCAGTTTTCTTGGCGTTGCTCTCGTTGTCGTAACCTTCCTGCCGTTATCTTGGCCTTGCTCCAAATATCGTGGGCCTGCTCCTGCTGCCTTGGCTTTGCTCCAGTTGTCTTGGACTTGCTCCAGTTGTATTGTCCTTGCTCCAGTTGTCTTGGCCTTGCTCCAGTTTTCTTGGGCCTGCTCCAGTTGTCCTTGGCTGGCTCCAGTTATCTTAGCCTTGCTCCAGTTATCTTGGCCTTCCTATTATTGTCTTGGGCCTGCTCTAGTTGTCTTCGGCTTGCTTCAGATGTCTTGGGCTTGCTCGAGTTTTCTTGGCCTTGCTGTAGTTGTCTTGGCCTTGCTCCAGCTGTCTTGGCCTTGCTCCAGTTGTCTTGGGCTTGCTCCAGTTGTCTTGGGCTTGTCCCAGTTATATTGGGCTTTCTCTAGTTGTCTTGGGCTTGCTCCAGTTGTCGTAGCCTTGCTCCAGTTGTCTTGGGCTTGCTCCAGCTGTCTTGGCATTGCTCCAATTGTATTGGCCTTGCTCCAGTAGTCTTGGTCTTGCTCCAGTTGTCTTGGCCTTGCTCCAGTTGTTTTGGGCCTGCTCCAGTTGTCTTGGGCTTTCTCCGGTTGTCCTGGCTTTGCTCCAGTTTTCTTGGCCTTGCTCCAGCTGTCTTTGGCCTGCTCCAGTTGTCCTGTGCTTGCTCCAGTGTCTTTAACTTGTTCCAGTTTATTGGCCTTGCTCCAGTTGTATTGGCCTTGCCCCAGTTGATTTGGGCTTGCTTCAGTTGCCTTGCGCTTGCTCTAGTTGCCTTGGGCTTGCTCCAGTTGTCTTGGCCTTGCTCCTGTTGCCTTGGGCTTGCTCCAGTTGTATTGGGATTGCTCCAGTTGTCTTGGCCTTGCTCCAGTTGTCTTGGCCTTGCTCCAGTTTTCTTGGGCTTGCTCCAGTTGTCTTGGGCTGGCTCCAGCTGTCTTGGGCTTGCTCCAGTTGTCTTTGCCTTGCCCCAGTTGTCTTAGGCTTGCGCCAGTTGTCTTGGGCTTGTCCCAGTTGTGTTGGGCTTGCTCCAATTTTATTGGGCTTGCTCCAGTTGTCTTGGACTTGCTCCAGGTTTCTTGGAATTACTCCAGCTTTCTTCTCATTGCTCCAGTTGTCATAGGCTTGCTCCAGTTGTATTGGGCTTTTCCCATTTGTCTGGGGCTTACTGCACTTGTCTTTGGCTTGCTTCAGTTGTCTTGGGCTTGCTCCAGTTGTCTTGGCCTTGCTCCGGCTGTATTGGACTTGTTCCAGTTGTCTTAGGTTTGCTCCAGATGTCTTGGGCTTTCCCCCGTTGTCTTGGCATTGTCTTGGGCTTTCCTCTCTTGTCAAGGCTTCATTTCTGACACCCCCTTGAAGCTTGACAAGAGATAAGCGAGCTGGGGGAAGATCAGGGGTAGTAGCGCTCCCAGTATTCCACCCCATTAGAGGATGTGGGAGATTAGGGAGTACGAGGCCGTGCTTCGATGGCTCGAAGTTCTGTTTTTTATTCCATTATCCTGTGATCTCTGATGAAGGGTTGCAGCTGGAATCGTCGTTTCTCCAGAAGTTCACTGTATGGGGGAGGGTCAAGAGCAGTCGGACGAGGGTCAGGATAGTCAGCTCCTCTGCTTGAACAGTAGTCCCTGAGGGCTTGTATGGTCCGGAAGACAGCTTGATGACGATGTGCTGCAATGATAGGCTGGAATTCGTCGTATATGCTACTGTAGAGAAGTCCTTGCAATTGAGTTTGGGCAATGCCGTACTCCCTTCTTCCTCGTGCAGTTCTACGGACTTCTCTGCTTCCAACATTTCGTAGCACATCAAGGAGATTGTAGTCGTATATGTCCAGAGTGGCGATTTCACGCCGCAGTTGGCGGCGCCATTGCTCAAAGTTGTGACTCCAATCGGGTGAGAAGCAGAGTGGATAAATGTTGTCAGTGAGGGAGGCAACTTCATTATTCAGCAGGATGGTGCGTCCTTGTTCTTCCATGGAGGAGGAGGAGTGTTGACTGCTGATGAGGGAGAGGGGAAGAGCAGGAGGGTGAGGCCAGTGAGTCTTTGCAGGAGGTTCGATGGTGATACGACCGGGCAGACTGTTGTGTTGCGCGAAGGCGAGATCGAAACGGAGCGGAAGAAAGCGGAGGCAGCAGATGGATAAGTGGGCGCAGGGTTGGAACCACGTGCGCTGCGAATATTTTTGGCGTGGGCGCATGTCTTCGCGGAACGGGCAATGCGACCGGGCGGATCCTTGTGCCGAGCTGATGGTATTCAAATGACAGGGAGGAGGCGGATGCTGCTTGATGGATGAGTGGGCACAGGGGTGGAACCCCGTGCGCTTCGGATGTTTTCGGAGTGGGCGCAGGTCGTCACGAAACAGGTGATGCGACCGGGCGGATCCGTATGCTGAGCAGACACTCAACTAATCAGAATAGCCTGGGGGCAGCTGATGAATGAGCAAGGGCAGAGCCACGTGCGCTTGCGGAAATAGAGGAGTAGGATGTGACCATGGGAGGGCTGATGCCAATGCGCTGCGAGAGATCTGTTTTCAGCGTGGGTGCAGGCTGCTGTGAAGCGGGCAGCTAACTCGTGCAGATCCTGGTGCTGGTTACAGATACTGATAATGATTGCTGAAGCGGAAGCTGATGATGATGGATGAGTGGGCGCAGGGGCGAGCTGCGTGCGCTGAAGGAAGTTTTGGCGTGGGCGCAGGTTGTCGCGGAAAAGGCGATGCGACCGGGCGGATCCTTGTGCGGAGCTGAGAGCGATACGGAAGCAAAGGAAACGATTCATAGATGAGTGGGCGCAGGGGCGGAACCACGTGCGCGAGGAGATGATGCTGATGAGGATGATTGATGCGAAGGCGGCACGGGGAATGCTGATGAAACAGAGCCTGAGGTGAGGCAGGAGCGGGCGGGTTAGGAGACTGGAGCAAGGAGGAGGAATGATGGAGGCAGATGAAGATGAAGGCCGAAGGCTGAGGAGAAAGGACCAATGCGAGCAGAGGGAGGCGTGATGAGAGGCGACGCGGCGGGGAGGTGGAGAGACACAACCACTTCTTCTTGTGCTCAGGAGAGTGACGGCTTGTTCCCCAATTGGCCCGAGACCGACGGGCAGGAAGATTGGTGGAGTCCGATGTCTTGTCAGTTGGAAGAAGTTGGTTGCGACAGAGGGAGTCAAGCAGCGAGCAAAGGCGCTGGACCGCTGATATCAGGAGATTGACGGCTTGTTCCCCATTTGGCTTGAAAATGGGAGCAGGAAGACTGGTGGTGTCCGATATCCCGACGGCGGCAGTTTTGGCTGCAGCTACTGACGAGGCGAGGAGGCGATGCGAGAGGCCGACTCGAGATGAAGGATGCAAGCGGATGAGGGACGGCAGCTCGGAAACAGCAGATAATGCTGATGAGGCAAGATGAGAGAGGAGGAGATGCTGGCGGAGGCAGGTGTGATGAGGGACAGATGATGGCAGATGGTATGAAGCTTCTTGGTAGTTGACGGTAGGTGGCGGCTAGAGAGTTGCTTGCGGCTGATGTGGGCGACACGTCACCAGTTGTTAGCGACGGGCGCAGAAATGGGCGCAGGGCCTTCTTAGGACAACGAGGCGTTTCTTCAGCGCCGAGAACTCGTCAGGCGGAGCTGCTGATGTCAGCTACAGACAAAGCGGAGAGGCGTGAGGTGACGGCAGCGGCGATAGAGGAATGTGAGCAGAAGCGATGGAGAAGCAATCACGACGGAGCGATGACACGATTCCAAGGCACCAGTTGATATTGCCTAAGGCTCTAATACCATGTCAGAAGAATGCAGGCACGAGAACAGCGGCAGCACAGTGACGTAGGCGAGAGCGATATGAAGAGTTAGTCGCGGAGGCTGATAGAGGCTGAAGACGCGAGGTAGCCGAGGTAGACAGGTTAATGTGATAGAGCGTGGTGGCGAGATGAATGGTGGTTGGTGAAGTAAGAGAGCTGAGCGAGGGACCGAGAGTGACGGAGTGAAGAGTTGTGAGAGGCTGGCGAAGACAGGAAATGCGAGGGGCGAGTAGAGCAAAGACACGGCGGCAAAGCCACGGAACCAAAAGGGAAACAGGATGAGTAGAACTGTTCTGGTGCACTCGAGGGAATTAACATCCTCGGTATAAAAAGGACAGAACAGGATAAATGAGCAAGGCAACGGATTCTTTCCGCTAGCCGGTCGCGGGTGACATGTGTCACTTTATTAGGGGATGACTTGACAGGTTTGAACGGTCGTCTGACCGGAGAGCCGTTAGTCAAGGTGGCTCAATCGGTGGACTTGAACCGTTACTTAGAACGAGTCTAACATTTTCCTCTCTTGTTAAGGCTTCATTTCTGACAACATGCACTTACATGCACCTACACGCACTGACACAAACTCACACGCACTTAGACATACTCACAGGCACTTACATACACTTACGCGCACTGATACGAACTGACACGAACTTAAACACACTTACACGCACTTACACACACGTACACACAATTACACACACTTACACACACTTACATAAAAGTACACGCACTTACACGTACTTACACAAACTTACATGCACTTACACGCACTTACATACACTTACACGCACATACGTGCACTTACATGTACTTACACGCACTTACACGCACTTACATGCACTTACACGCACTTACACACACTTACACATAATAACACGCATTTACATGCACTTACACGCACTGACACGAACTCACATGCACTTCTATGCAGTTACACAAACTTACACACACTTACACGAACTTACACAAACTTACATGCACTTACATGCACTTCCACACACTTACACACACTTACACGCACTTACACGCACTTACACACACTTACACGCACTTACACATACTTACACGTACTTACACGCCCTTACACGCACTTACTTGCACTTACACACACTTACACATACTTATACAAACTTACACGCACTGGCATGCACTGGCACGCACTGGCACGCACTTACACGTACTTACGCGCACTTATACGCACTTATACGCACTTACACGCACTTACATACACTTGCACGTACTTACACGCACTTACACGTACTTACACGCACTTACACATACTTACACGCACTTACATGCACTTACACGCACTTACAAGAACTTACACCCACTTACACGTACGTACACGCACTTACACGCACTTACATGCACTTACACGCACTTGCATGTACTTGCATACACTTACACACACTTACACACACTTAGACATACGTAGACACACTTACGCACACTTACACACACTTACACGCACATACACGCACTTACACACACTTATATGCACTTACACGCACTTACACAAACTTACATGCACTTACACGCACTGACACACACTTACACGCACTTAAACGCACTTACACATACTTACACACACTTACACACACTTACACGTACTTACATGCACTTATACACACTTACACGTACTTACACTTATTGACATGCACTTACACGCACTTACACGCACTTACACATACTTACACACACTCACACATACTTACACGCACTTACACAAACGTACACGCACTTACATGCATTACACGCACCTACATGCACTTAAACGTACTTACAGAAACTTACACACACTTACACGCACTTACACGTACTTACACACACTTACACGCACTTACACCCACTTACATTTACTTATACGCACTTACACCAACTTACACGAACTTACAAGCATTTACACGCACTTACACGCACTTACACGCACTTACGCGCACTTACACGCACTTAAATGAACTTACAATCGTTTACATGCGCTTACACGCACTTACTGGCACTTACACGCACTTACACATACTTACACGCATTGACACAAACTCACACACACTTTCACGCACTTACACAAGCATACACACACTTACACGCACTCACACAAACTTACACGCACTTACACGCACTAAAACACACTCACACGTACTAACACGCACTTACACGCACTTACATGCACTTGCTCACACTTACACGCACTTATATGTACTTACACACACTTACACACACTTACACACACTTACATGCACTTACACACATTTAAACGCACTTACACGTACTTACACACACTTACACAAAATTACATGCATGTACACGCACTTACACGCTCTTACACGAACGTACACACACTCATACGTACTTACACAAACTAATACGTACTTACACGTACTTACACGCACTTACATGCACTAATACACACTTATACGCACTTACACGCAGTTACACATACTTATACGCACTTACACGCACTAACACACACTTAAACACACTTACACGCACTTACACTCACTTACACGCACTTATATGCACTTACACGTACTTACACACACTTACATGCACTTACACATACTTACACATACTTACACATACTTAAATGCACTTACACGCACTTACATGCACTAATACACACTTATACGCACTTACACGCAGTTACACGTACTTATACGCACTTACACGCACTAACACGCACTTATACACACTTACACGTACTTACACTCACTTACACGTACTTATATGCACTTACACGTACTTACACAAACTTACATGCACTTACACATACTTACACATACTTACACATACTTACACACACTTACACGCAGTTACATGCACTTACACGCACTTATACACACTTACACGCACTTACACGTACATACACGTAGTTACACGCAGTTACACGCACTTACATGCACTTACACGCACTTACATGTACTTATACACACTTACACACACTTACACGCACTTACACGCACTTACACGCACGTACACGCAGTTACACATACTTACACATACTTACACGCACATACACACACTTACACACAGATACACACACGTATACGCATGTATACGTACTTACACGTACTTGCATGCACTTACTCGTACTTACACGCACTTACACACACTTACGCACACTTACACGCACTTATACGCACTTACACGCACTTACACACACTTAGACACACTTTCACGCACTTACACATACTTACACGTACTTACACGCACTTACATGCACTCACACGTACTTACACGTACTTACACGCACTTACACACACTTACACGCACTTACACACACTTACAAATACTTGCACGCACTTACACAGACTTACACACACTTACACGCACTTATACGCACTTACACGCAATTACATGCACTTACAAGCACTTACAAGAACTTACACACACTTACATGCACTTACACGTACTTACACGCACTTACAGCACTTACACGCACTTATACGCACTTACACACACTTACACGCACTTACACACACTTACACGCACTTATACACATTTACACACACTTGCATACACTTACATGCACTTACACGTACTTACACGCACCTACACACACTTACACGCACTTACACATAGTTTTTTGTACTTACACGCACTTACATGCACTTACACAAACTTACACGCACTTACACGCACTTACACGTACTTAAATCCACTTACAAACACTTACACGTAATTACACGCACTTACACGAACTTACACACACTTACACACAATTATACGCACTTACACACACTTACACGCACTTACACGGTTTTACACGCACTTACACACACTTACACGCAGTTACATGCACTTACACGCAGTTACACGCATTTACACGCACTTACACGTACTTACATGTACTTACAAGTACTTACACGCACTTACACACACTTACACACACTTACACGCACTTACACGTACTTACACGCACTTACACGCACTTACATGTACTTACACGCACTTACACGCACTTACACGCACTTACACGTACTTACACGCACTTACACATGTCAGAAGAATGCAGGTACGAGAACAGCAGCGGCAGAAGCAGGCAGAAGCAGCCGAACATGCAGATGTACGTCAGCGGAGTGATGTAAGCGAGAGCAGTCGAGGGAGTTATTCGCGGGAGCTGATGAAGGCTGAGAAGCGAGATAGCGAAGGTAGACAGGTTGATGTGAGAGAGAGTGCTGGCGAGAAGAGTGACGACTGGTGGAGTATGAGAGCTGAGCGAAGGAGCGAGAGTGACGGAGCGAAGCGTTGAGAGGAGTTGGCGAAGGCAGGAAATGCGAAAGATGAGCAGAGCGAAGACACGATGGCGAAGCCGCGGAACCAAAGGGGAACAGGATGAGCAGAACTGTTATGGTTAAACTAGGAGGGAATGAACATCGTCTTATATCAGGACAGAGCAGGACAAAGCATATACAACGGCTTCTTGTGCACTAGCCGGACGTGCTTACGGACGAACCGCTTACTAGGGGATTCCTCGGTAGAATGGCCGTTGATAGGTCGAGGACCGTTAACGGCTAGTCGGAGGTGATGACCGAGGTGGTTCCAAGCGGGAGCTGAACCGTTATTGAGATTACTCGGGTTCTTCCGAGAAAGAAGTGCCCAACGACTTGTGGAAGCGAATCCGACAGGTGTCCTGCCTTGACAGAGACACATTCTGACACCCCCCGTGAATCTGTCAAGGCAGAAGGTCTCTCCAGCTTCTTCTGTTGTTTTGGTTTCCCAGTGAGTTGCACTGCACTTTTCCTCCGCAGTGAGTGATGAGCTCATGCCACATGAGTATTACGTTGTCGGCATGTTGCACCAGGAGGAAATGAAGGGTGGGATCCACGAGTGCATGGAGTCCTCGTCTGAGTTCCTTGTTGAACAGTTCAAGCTGTTCATCAAACCCGTTGGGCCTGTATTCTTCTCTGGGACAGTAGTAGCTTGGTGGTACCACAAGAGACTGCACAATGGGGAAGTGAAAGAGGTGATACGTTTTGTACGCCTAGTAGAAGATTTGCTGCCACAAGTTGACGTTGGTTGCTGTGACATTAGCTGCATCGTCCTCCGGGAGAAAGAATAGTTTGGGGACGTTCGGCAGAATGGGGAAGATGTCCACACAGCGGAGGTGGAGGTAGTGGGAGCGCCTTGTCCATGCATACTCCAGCACGGAGTACCATTGCTGGGCGGCTATGTCGTTTGGCTACTCGATGAGGTGGTAGATAGGAGCAACACGCGTTCTTAATACATTCCAGATTGCAGCAAAGGTGGTATGGTAGTCCTTGGACGGATGCAGGCTGCTGTACAGGTGATCGTATTTGCCAAGGAGCAATCGAGCCACCTCGTACTCGTTGATGTAGATGTTGCGTACGCTGGAGATGATGCTGTCTGACCAGCTGAGAATATTGTTGGCATTGTCAGCAAGGACAGGGAGTGCAGTCCATGCAGCGGAGAGCTTGTCCATGCTGTGTAGACGAGGAACGGTGCTGGTGACAGCGGAAGAGGATGATGAGTGGAATTTGGTGGCTGAAGAGTGATGATGAATGGAGTGGGCGCAGGGGCGAATCCACGTGCGCGATGGACGTTTTGGCGTGGGCGCAGGTTGTCGCGAAATGGACGATGCGACCGGGCGGATCCTTGTGCCGGGCTGAAGTTGATGCTGAAGCGGAGGAATCGATTGATGGATGAGTGGGCGCAGGGGCGAGCCGCGTGCGCTGAAGGAAGTTTTGGCGTGGGCGCAGGTCGTCGCGGAAAGGGCGATGCGACCGGGCGGATCCTTGTGCCGAGCGATGCGGAGGCAGAGAAAACGATTTGATTGACGAGTGGGTGCAGGGGCGAAACCACGTGCGCAGAAGGAAGTTTTGGCATGGGCGCAGGCCGTCGCACAAAAGGCGATGCGGCCGGGCGGATCCTTGTGACGAGATGGAAGCGATGCGGAAGCGGAGGAAACGATTGATTGATGAGTGGGCGCAGGGGCAAGACCACGTGCGTGATGAAGCAATGCTGATGCTCATGATTGAAGGAAGGCGGCAAGGAGGATGCTGATGATGAGGAGGAGGCAATGCGGATGCGGTGCGGATGATGTTGAAGACAAAGAGATGAAGATGAGGTAGAGGTGGGCGACTGATGAAGCTGAGGAGACTGGAGCAAGGAGGAGGATGAATGATGGAGGCAGATGAAGATGAAGAAAGGAAGCTGATGATGATGGAGGAGGCGGGAGGCAGGGAGTGATGCGAGCGGAGAGCAAGGGGATGAGACGTGGCGCGGCAGGTGGATGCGACACAACCTCTTCTTCTCGCGTTCAGGAGAGTGACGGCTTGTTCCCCAGTTGGCTCAGAAGTGGGAGCAGGAAGACTGGTGGTGTCCGATGTCCTGTCGGCTGGAAGAAGTTGGCTGCGGCAATTGAGGCCAGGCAGCGGGCACGGACACTAGAATGCTGATTCCAGGAGAGTGACGGCTTGTTCCCCAGTTGGCTCAGAAATGGGAGCAAGAAGACTGGTGGTGTCCGATATCCTGGCACCGGCAGCTTTGGCTGCAGCTGCTGACAAGGCGGGGAGGCGATGCAAGAGGGCCACTCGGGACGACAGATGCAGACAAGATGAGGATGGCAGCGACGAAGAAGTAGATGAAGCTGATGAGGTAGGATGAAGAAGGGAGGAGATGCCAGCGGAGGCAGGTGCGATGATGTGGTGGTGGATGGGAGGCGGCAGGAAGCTTCTTGGTAGTTGACGGCAGGCGGCGGCTCGAGAGTTGCTTGTGGCTGATGTGGACGACTCGTCACCAATTGTTAGCCTTGGGCGCGGAAATGGGCGTAGGGCCTCCTTAGGATGACGAAGTGTTTCTTCAGCGCGGAGAACTCGTCAGGCAGGAGTGCTGATGTCAGCTGCTGATGAAGCGAGGAGACGCGAGACGGCGGTAGCGGTGGCAGGAGAACGTGAGCAGAAGCGATGGAGCGAGGACGGCGGCAGAGCGATGACGCGGTCATGGATCTCCAGGTGATGTTGCCTGAAGCTCTGATACCATGTCAGAAGAATGCAGGTACGAGAACAGCAGCGGCAGAAGCAGGCAGAAGCAGCGGAACATGCAGATGTACGTCAATGGAGTGATGTAAGCGAGAGCAGTCCAGGGAGTTAGTCGCGGGAGCTGATGAAGGCTGAGAAGCGAGATAGCAAAGGTAGACAGGTTGATGTGAGAGAGAGTGCTGGCGAGAAGAGTGACGACTGGTGGACTATGAGAGCTGAGCGAAGGAGTGAGAGTGACGGAGCGAAGCGTTGAGAGGAGTTGGCGAAGGCAGGAAATGCGAAAGACGAGCAAAGCGAAGACACGGCGGCGAAGCCGCGGAACCAAAGGGGAACAGGATGAGCAGAACTGTTCTGGTTAAACTAGGAGGGAATGAACATCCTCCTTATATCAGGACAGAACAGGACAAAGCATATGCAACGGCTTCTTGTGCACTAGCCGGGCGTGCTTACGGACAAGCCGCTTATTAGGGGATTCCTCGGTAGAATGGCCGTTGATAGGTCGAGGACCGTTAACGGCTAGTCGGAGGTGATGACCAAGGTGGTTCCAAGCCGGAGCTGAACCGTTATTGAGATTACTCGGGATCTTCCGAGAGAGAAGTGCCCAACGACTTGTGGAAGCGAACCCGACAGGTGTCCTGCCTTGACAGAGACACATTCTGACAGCACGTACTTACATGTACTTAAATGCACGTACACGCACTTACACACACTTACATGCACTTACACGCACTTACACGCAGTTATACGCACTTACACGCACTTACACGCAGTTATACGCACTTATATGCACTTACGTACTCACACGCACTTATACGCACTTACATGCACTTATACATACTTACACGCACTTACACGCACTTACACATACTTACACGCACTTACACGCACTTACATGCACTTACACGTACTTACGCGCACTTACACGTACTTACATGTACTTACACGCACTTACATACGCTTACACACACTTACATGCACTTACATGCACTTGCACACACTTACACGCATGTACATGCACTTACACACACTTACACGCACTTACTCGCACTTACACGCAGTTAATTGCACTTATATGCACTTACATGTACTTATACGAACTTACACACACTTACACGAACTTTCACGTACTTACACGAACTTACACGCACTTACACACACTTACATACACTTACACGCACTTACACGCACTTACATACGCTTACACAAACTTACATGTACTTACATGCACTTACACGCACTTACACATGCTTGCACACACTTACACACACTTACATACTCTTACACGCACTTACATACACTTATACACACTAAAACGTACTTACACGTACTTACATGCACTTACACGCACTTACACGCACTTACACACACTAACACGTACTTACACGCACTTACACACACTTACATGCACTTACACGCACTTACACGCACTTACACACACTTACACGTACTTGCACATGCTTACACGCTCTTACATGCTCTTACACGTACTTACACGCACTTACACGCACTTACACATAGTTAATTGCACTTACACGCACTTACACGTACTTACACAAACTTACACGTACTTGCACGCACTCACACGTACTTACACATACTTACCAACACTTACATGCACTTACACGTACTTACACGTACTTACACGCACTTACACGCACTTGCACGCACTTACACGCACTTACACGTACTTACACACACATACACACAGTTACACATAGTTACACGCAGTTACACACACTTACACGCACTTACACGTACCTGCAAGCACTTGCAAGCACTTACACCCACTTACACATACTTACACGCACTTACACGCACTTACACATACTTACATGCAGGTTTATGCAGTTAAACGCACTTACACACACTTACATGTACTTACACGTACTTACACGCACTTACACACACTTACACACACTTTTACGCACTTACACGCAATTACATGCACTTACACACACTTACACGTACTTACACACACTTACACACGCTTACACATAGTTACATGCACTTACACGCACTTATACGCACTTACACGCACTTACACACACTTACACGTAGTTATACGCAGTTACACACACTTACACGTACCTACACGCACTTACACGTACTTATACGTACTTATACACACTTACACGCACATACATGCACTTACACGCACTTACACACACTTACACGCACTTACACGCAGTAACACGCACTTACACAAAGTTACACACACTTACACGTACTAACACGCACTTACACGCACTTAGACGCACTTACACGCACTTATACGCACGTATACACACTTACACGCACTTACATGCACTTACTCGCACTTACACGCACTTACACGCACTTACACGCACTTACACACACATACACGCACTTACACACACTTTGACGCACTTATACGCACTAACACACACTTATACGTACTTACACGGACTTACACGCACTTACACGCACTTAC
>SZWC01008693.1:60148-79456 GCA_023375785.1 Penium margaritaceum
TACACGCACTTACACGCACTTACATGCACTTACACGCACTTACACGCACTTACACGCACTTACACACACATACACGCACTTACACACACTTTGACGCACTTATACGCACTAACACACACTTATACGTACTTACACGGACTTACACGCACTTACACGCACTTACTCGTACTTACACGCACTTACACGTACTTACACGCATTTACACACACTTACACACACTTACATGCACTTACACGCACTTACACATACTCACACATACTTACACGTACTTACACGCACTTACACGAACTTACACGCACTTACATGCACTTACACGTACTTTCACATACTTACACGAACGTACACACACTTACACGTACTTATACAAGTTTACACGCACTTACACGTACTTACACGCACTTACACGTATTTACACACACTCACACGCACTCATACACACTTATACGCACTTACACACACTTAAACGCAGTTACACACACTTACACGCACTGACATGAACTCACATACACTTTCACACACTTACACAAACGTACACACACTTACACACACTTACACGAACTTACATGCACTTACATACACTTACACGCACTTTCACGTACTTATACGCACTTACACGTACTTATACGTACTTATACGTACTTACACGCACGTACACGCACTCACACGCAATTACACATACTTACACGTAATTACACAAACTTACACACACTTACACGCAAGTACACATACTTATACGCACTTACACGCACTTACACGCACTTGCATGCACTTACACCCACTTACACGCACTTACACACACTTACACACACTTACACGCACTTACACACACTTACACACACTTACATGCACTTATACGCACTTACACGTACTTACACGCACTTACATGCACTTACACACACTTACACGCACTTATACGCACTTACACATACTTTCACGCACTTACACGTACTTACACGCACTTACACTCACTTGCTCACACTTACATGCACTTACACGTACTTATACGTACTTACACACACTTACACACACTTACATGCACTTACACGCACTTCCACGCACTCACACGTACTTACCCACAGTTACACGAACTTTCACGCACTTACACGCACTTATACCTACTTACACGAACGTACACACACTTACTCGCACTTACACGAACTTTTACGCACTTACACGTACTTACACGTACTTACACGTACTTACACGCACTCACACGCACTCACATGCACTTACACGCACTTACACGTACTTACACGCAGTTACATGCATTTACACACACTGATACGAACTCACACACACTTTCACACACTTACACGAACGTACACACACTTACACGCACTTATACGAACTTACCTGCACTTACACGAACTTACACGCACTTACATACACTTACACGCACTTACATGCACTTACACGTACTTACGCGCACTTACACGTACTTACACGCACTTACACGCACTTACACACACTTACACGTACTTGAACACACTTAACCACACTTATAGACACTTACACGCACTTACACAAACTTACACATACTAGCATGCACAGGCACGCACTTACACGCACTTACACGCACTTACACGCACTTACACACACTTACACGCACATACACGCACTTACACGCACTTACACGCACTTACATGCACTTACACGTACTTAGACGTACTTACATGCACTGACACGCACTAACACGCACTTACACATACGTACACGCACTTACACGAACTTACACACTTTTACACGCATGTTTAGGCACTTACACACACTTACACGTACTTACACGCACTTGTACGCACTTACACAAACTTACACGTACTTGCATGCACTTGCACATACTTACACACACTTACACGTACTTACACGCACTTGCATGTACTTCCAGACACTTACATGCACTTACACGCGCTTACACATACTTACACACACTTACACGCACTTACACGTACTTACACACACTTACACACACTTACACCCACTTACACTCACTTACACAGACTTAGACGCACCTAGACGCACTTACACGCACTTACATCCACTTACACAAACTTACAAGTATTTACACGCACTTACACGCACTTACACGCACTTACACGTATTTACACGTACTTACACGCACTTAAACGAACTTACAATCGCTTACACATGCTTACACGCACTTATACATACTTACATGCATCTACACTTACTTACAGGCACTTACACAAACTTACACGTCCTTACACGCACTTACACATACCTACACGCACTTACACGCACTTACACACAATTACACGTACATAGACGCACTTACACGCACTTACACGCACTTACACGTACTTACACACACTTAGACGCACTTAGATGCACTAACACACACTTACACACACTTACACACACTTAGATGCACTTACCTTCACTTGCTCACACTTACACGTACTTACACATACTAACACACACTCACACGTACTTACACATACTAACATGCACTTACACGCACTTACACGCACTTATACGTACTTACACGCACTTGCATGAACTTACACGCACTTACACGCACTTACACGTACTTTCACATACTTACAAGAACATACGCACACTTACACATACTTACACAAACTTACACCCACTTATACGCACTTACACGCACTTACACGTACTTAAACACACTCACACGCACTCACACGCACTTACATGCACTTACACACACTGACATGAACTCACACACACTTTCACGCACTTACACAAACGTACACACACTTATACACACTTGCACGAACTTACACGCACTTACACACACTTATACGCACTTTCATGCACTTACCCGCACTTACACGCACTTACACGTACTTACATGTACTTACACGAACTTACACATACTTACACGTACTTACACATACTTACACATAATTACACAAACTTACACACACTTACACGCACTTACACGTACTTACACGCACTTACATGCACTTACACGCACTTGCATGCACTTAGACGCACTTACAGGCACTTACACACACTTACACACACTTACACGCACTTGCACGTACTTACACACACTTGCATGCACTTATACGCACTTACACGCACATATACGCACTTACACACACTTACACGCACTTGCTCGTACTTACATGCACTTACATGTACTTATACATACTTACACGCACTTACACACACTTACATGTACTTATACACACTTCCACACACTTACACGCACTTACACGCACTTACACATACTTACACGAACTTACACGAACGTACACATACTTACACGCACTTACACGAACTTATACGCACTTACACGTACTTACATGCACTTACACGCACTTACACGCACTCACACGCACTCACACGCACTAACACACACTTACACGTACTTACACGCAGTTACATGCACTTACACACACAGATACAAACTCACACACACTTATACACACTTACACAAACGTACACACACTTACACGCACTTACACGAACTTACATGCACTTACACAAACTTACACGCACTTATACACGCTTACACGCACTTCCATGTACTTACACACACTTACACGCACTTACACATACTTATACGCACTTACACGCACTTGTACGCAATTAACCGTACTTGCATACACTTACATGCACTTACATTAACTTACACAAACTGGCACGCACTGGCACGCACTTACACACACTTACACGTAATTACACGCACTTACACGCACTTACACACACTTACATGCACTTACACGCACTTACACGCACTTACACGTACTTACACACACTTACACGCACTTACACACACTTTCACAAACTTATACGCACTTACATGCACTTACACGCACTTACACGCACTTGCATGCACTTGCACACACTTCCACGTACTTACACACACTTACACGCACTTACACGTACTTACACGCACTTACACACACTTACACGTACTTACACGCACTTACACGCACTTACACGCACTTACACGCACTTACACACACTTACACGCACTTACACGCACTTACACGCACTTACACACACTTACACGCACTTACACGTACTTACACGTACTTACACGTACTTACACGCACTTACACGCACTTACATGCACTTACACGCACTTACACGCACTTACATGCACTTACACGCACTTACACGCACTTACATGCACTTACACGCACTTACACGCACTTACATGCACTTACACGCACTTACACGCACTTACATGCACTTACACGCACTTACACGCACTTACATGCACTTACACGCACTTACACGCACTTACATGCACTTACACGCACTTACACGCACTTACATGCACTTACACGCACTTACACGCACTTACATGCACTTACACGCACTTACACGCACTTACATGCACTTACACGCACTTACACGCACTTACATGCACTTACACGCACTTACACGCACTTACATGCACTTACACGCACTTACACGCACTTACATGCACTTACACGCACTTACACGCACTTACATGCACTTACACGCACTTACACGCACTTACATGCACTTACACGCACTTACACGCACTTACATGCACTTACACGCACTTACACGCACTTACATGCACTTACACGCACTTACACGCACTTACATGCACTTACACACACTTACACGCATTTACACGCACTTACACGCACTTACACACACTCACACGTACTTATACGAACTTGCACGCACTTACACACACTTACACACACTTACACGCACTTACGCAAACTTACGCGCACTTACACGCACTTACACGTCCTTACACATACTTACACGCACTTACACGCACTTACACGCACTTATACCTACTTACACGTACTTACACGCACTTACACGCACTTACACGCGCTTACACGTACTTTCATACACTTACACGCACTTACACGTACTTACACGTACTTACACGTACTTACACGCACTTACATGCACTCACACGCACATACACATACTTACACGTAATTACACGAACTTACACACACCTACACAGACTTGCACATACTTATACGCACTTACACGCACCTACATGCATTTGCATGCACTTACACGCACTTACATGCACTTACACACACTTACACGCACTTACACACACTTACACGTACTTACACACACTTACACGCACTTACAGGCATTGACACACACTTACACACACTTACACACACTTACACGCACTTACACATACTTACACGTACTTACACGCATTTACACGCACTTACATGCACTCGGTCGCACTTACATGCACTTACACGTACTTACACGCACTAACACGCACTTACACATACTTACATGTACTTACACGCACTTACACGCACTTACACGTACTTACACACACTTACACGAACTTACACGCACTTACACGTACTTACACGCACTTACACACACTTACATGAACGTACACACACTTACATGCACTTACACGAACGTATACGCACTTACACGCACTTACACGCACTTGCACGCACTTTCACGCACTCACACGCACTCACACGCACTTACACGTACTTACACGCACTTACACGCGGTTACATGCACTTAGACACACTGATACAAACTCACACACACTTTCACGTACTTACACAAACGTACACACACTTACACGTACTTAGACAAACTTACATGCACTTACACGAACTTACACGTACTTGCACATCTTACACGCACTTACACGCACTTGCACGCACTTACACGCACTTACATGTACTTACACGCACTTACACGTACTTGCACACACTTACATGCACTTGCACGCACTTAATCACACTTACACGCACTTAGACGAACTTACACACACTGGCACGCACTGGCACGCACTTACACACACTTACACGCACTTACACGCACTTACACGCACTTACACACACTTACACGCACTTACACGCACTTACACGCGGTTACATGCACTTACACACACTTATACCTACTTACACACACTTACACGCATTTACACGCACTTACATGCACTCGGTCGCACTTACATGCACTTACACGCACTTACATGCACTCGGTCGCACTTACATGCACTTACACGCACTTACATGCACTCGGTCGCACTTACATGCACTTACACGCACTTACATGCACTCGGTCGCACTTACATGCACTTACACGCACTTACATGCACTCGGTCGCACTTACATGCACTTACACGCACTTACATGCACTCGGTCGCACTTACATGCACTTACACGCACTTACATGCACTCGGTCGCACTTACATGCACTTACACGCACTTACATGCACTCGGTCGCACTTACATGCACTTACACGCACTTACATGCACTCGGTCGCACTTACATGCACTTACACGCACTTACATGCACTCGGTCGCACTTACATGCACTTACACGCACTTACATGCACTCGGTCGCACTTACATGCACTTACACGCACTTACACGAACTTACACACACTGGCACGCACTGGCACGCACTTACACACACTTACACGCACTTACACGCACTTACACGCACTTACACACACTTACACGCACTTACACGCACTTACACGTACTTACACGCACTTACACAAACTTACACACACTTTCACAAACTTAAACGCACTTACATGCACTTATACGTACTTACACGTACTTACACACACTGACACACACTAACACGTACTTACACATACGTACAGGCACTTACACGAACTTACACACACTTACACGCACTTACACGCACTTACACATCCTTACATGTACTTACACGCACTTGCACGTACTTACACGAACTTGCATGCACTTGCACACACATACACGCACTTACATGCACTTACACGCACTTACACATACGTACACGCACTTACACGTACTTACACGCACTTGCATAAGCTTGTACACATTTACATGTACTTACACACACTTACTCGCACTTACACACACTTACACACACTCACACGCATTTACATGCACTTACACATGCTTACACATACTTACACGTACTTACACCCACTTACACGCACTTACACGCACTAACACACACTTACACACACTTACATGCAATTACACGCACTTACACGCACTTGCTCGTACTTACACGTACTTACACGTACTTACACGTACTTACACGCAATTACACACACTTACATGCACTTACACGCACTTACACGCACTTACACGCACTTTCACAAACTTATACGCACTTACACGTACTTACACATACTTACACGTACTTACACGCACTTACACGCACTCACACACACTCACACATACTTACACGTAACTACACGAACTTACAGACACTTACACGCACTTACACGTACTTACACACACTTACACACACTTACACGCACTTACACGTACTTACACGCACTTACAGACACTTACACGCACTTACACGTACTTACACACACTTACACGCACTTACACACACTTATACGCACTTACACGAACTTACAGGCATTGACACACACTTACACACGCTTACACGCACTTACACGCACTTACACTTACTTACACGCACTTACACGCACTTACACGCACTTACATGCACTTGCTTGCACTTACATGCACTTACACGTACTTATATGCACTTACACACACTTACATACACTTACATGCACTTACACGCACTTCCACGTACCTACTTGTACTTACACACACTTACACAAACTTACACGCACTGACACGCACTTACACACACTTACATGTACTTACACATACTTACACGCACTTACACGTAATCACACGCACTCACACGCACTGACACGTACTTACACATACTTACACGCAGTTCCATGCACTTACACGCATTGATACGAACTCACACACACTTTCACGCACTTACAAAAAAATACACACACTTATACGCACTTACACGAACTTACATGCACTTGCACGAACTTACACGCACTTACACACACTTACACACACTTACACATACGTACAAGCACTTACACGAACTTACACACACTTACACACACTTTTACGTACTTACACACACTTACACGTACTTATACGCACTTGTACGCACTTACACGAACTTACACGCAGTTGCATGCACTTGCACATACTTACACGCACTTACACGCACTTCCACGCACTTACACATATGTACACGCACTTACACGTACTTACACGCACTTGCATGCACGTGCACACACTTACATGTACTTACACGCACTTACACGCACTTACACATACTTACACGCACTAACACACACTTACATACACTTACACGCACTTACACACACTTACACGCACTTACACCCACTTACACATACTTACACGCACTTACATTCACTTACACGGACTTACAAGTATTTACACGCACTTACACACACTTACACGCATTTACACACACTTACACGCACTTAAATGAACTTACAATCGCTTACACGTGCTTACACGCACTTACACATACTTACACGCACCTACACTTACTTACAGGCACTTACACAAACTTACACGTGCTTACACACACTTACACGTACCTACACGCACTTACATGCACTTACACGCACTTACACGTATATACATGCACTTACACGTACTTACACGTACTTACACACACATACATGTACTTACACACACTTAGACGCACTTACACACAATAACACGCACTTACACACACTTACACGTACTTACACGCACTTACACGCACTTGCTCGCACTTACACGCACTAACATGTACTTACACACACTTACACGTACTTACACTCACTTACATGCACTTACATGCACTTACACGCACTTATACGTACTTACACCCACTTACACGAACTTACAAGCACTTACACGCACTTACACATACTTTCACGCACTTACACGAACGTACACACACTTACACATACTTACACGAACTTACATACACTTACACACACTTACACGCACTTACATGTACTTACACACACTCACACGCACTCACGCACACTTACACGCACTTACACACACTTACACGCAATTACACGCACTTACACACGCTGACATGAACTCACACACACTTTCACGTACTTACACAAACGTACACACACTTACACGTACTTACACGTACTTACACGAACTTACATGCACCTATACACACTTACACGCACTTTCACGCACTTACACTCACTTACACCCACTTACACGTACTCACGTACTTACATGCACTTACACGCACTCACACGCACTTACACATAGTTACACGTAATTACACAAAATTACACACACTTACACGCACTTACACGTAATTACACGCACTTACACGTACTTACACGCACTTGCATGCACTTACATGTACTTACACACACTTACACACACTTACACACACTTACACGTACTTACACGTACTTATACACACTTACACGCACTTATACGCACTTACACGAACTTACAGGCATTGACACACACATACACATACTTACACGTACTTATACACACTTACACGTACTTACACACACTTACACATACTTACACGCACTTACACGCACTTACACGCACTTACACGCACTTACACGCACTTACACACACTTACATGCACTTACACGCATTTCCACATACTAACACGTACTTACACGCACTTACACAAACTTACACGCACTTACACGCACATACACGCACTTACACACACTTACACGAACGTATACACACTTACACGCACTTACACGAACTTATACACACTTATACATACTTACACGTACTTACACGCACTTACACGCACTCACACGCACTCACACCCACTCACGCGTACTTACACGTACTTACACGCAGTTACATGCACTTACACACACTGATACGAACTGACACACATTTTCACGCACTTACACAAATGTACACACACATACACGTACTTACACGAACTTACATGCACTTACACAAACTTTCACGCACTTACACATACTTACACGTACTTACACGCACTTACACGCACTTATACATACTTACACGCACTTACACGCACTTACACACACTTACACGCACTTGCACACACTTAACCGCACTTACAGACACTCACACGTACTTACACGAACTAACACACACTTGCACGCACTGGCACGCACTTACACCTACTTACACGCACTTACACGCACTTACACATACTTACACGCACTTATACGCACTTACACGCACTTACACGCACTTATACGCACTTACACGCATTTACACGCACTTACACACACTTTCACAAACTTACACGCACTTACATGCACTTACACGTACTTACACAAACTTACACGCATTGACACGCACTAAAACGCACTTACACATACGTACACGCACTTACACGATCTTACACACACTTACACACACTTTTACACACTTACACACACTTAGACGTACTTACACGTACTTGTACGCACTTACACGAACTTACACGCACTTGCATGCACTTGCATATACTTACACACACTTACACGCACTTACATACACTTACACCCACTTACACACACTTACACGCACTTACACCCACTTACACGAACTTACAAGTATTTACATGCACTTACACGCACTTACACACAGTTACACGCACTTATAAGCACTTAAACGAACGTACAATCGCTTACAAGTACTTACACGTACTTAGACATACTTACACGCACCTACACTTACTTACAGGCACTTACACATACCTACACACACTTACATTAACTTACACGAACTTACATGTACATACACGTACTTACACGTACTTACAGGCACTTACACGTACTGACACACACATACTCGCACTTACATACACTTAGACGCACTTACACGCACTAACACACAGTTACACGCACTTACACGCACTTACACGCACTTACACGTACTTGCTCACACTTACACGCACTTACACGTACTTACACGCACTTACACGCACTTACAAACACTTATATGTACTTACACGCACATACACGCACTTATATGTACTTACACGCACTTACACGAACTTACACGCACTTACATGCACGTACACGTACTTTCACGCACTTACATGAACGTACACACACTTTCACGTACTTACACGAACTTACACATACTTACACGCACTTACATGCACTTACACGTACTTACACACACTTGCACGCACTCACACGCACTTACACGCACTTACACACACTTAAACGCAGTTAAACGCACTTACACACACTTACATGAATTTACACACACTTTCACACACTTACATAAACATACACACACTTACACGCTCTTACACGAACTTACATGTACTTAACCACACTTACATGTACTTTCACGCACTTACACATACTTACACGCACTTACACGTACTTACATATACTTACACGTACTTACACGCACTGACACGTAATTACACATACTTACACGTAATTACACGAACTTACACACACTTACACGCACTTACACGTACTTACACGCACTTACACGCACTTACACGCACTTGCATGCACTTGCACGTACTTACACACACTTACACACACTTATACACACTTACATGACTTACACGCACTTACACACACTTACACGCACTTACATGCACTTACACGCACTTGCTCGTACTTACATGCACTTACATGTACTTACACGCACTTACATGCACTTACACACACTTACATGCACTTACACGCACTTCCACATACTATTACGTACTTACACGCACTTACACAAACTTTCACGTACTTACACGCACTTACACGCACTTACACGCACTTACACAAACGTACACACACTTACACACACTTACATGAACTTATACGCACTTACACGTACTTACACGTATTTACACGTACTTACACACACTCACACACACTCACACACACTTACATGCACTTACACGTACTTACACGCAGTTACATGCACTTACACACACTGATACGAACTCACACACACTTTCACGTACTTACACAAACGTAGACACACTTACACGCTCTTACACAAACTTACATGTATTTACACAAACTTACACGCACTCACACACACTTACACGCACTTACATGCACTTACACGCACTTACACACACTTACACATACTTACACGTACTTACACGCACTTACACACACTTACACGCACTTACACGCACTTAACCATACTTACACACACTTACACGCACTTACACAAACTTACACACACTGCCACGCACTGGCACGTGCTTACACGCACTTACACACACTTACACGCACTTACACACACTTACACACACTTACACGCACTTACACGCACTTACACGCACTTACACGCACTTACACCTACTTACACACACTTTCACAAACTTACACGCACTTACATGCACTTACACGTACTTACACGTACTTACACGCACTTACACATACTAACACACACTTACACATACGTACACGTACTTACACAAACGTACACGCACTTACATGCACTTACATGCACTTACACGCACTTACATGCACTTACACGTACTTACACGCACTTGCATGCACTTGCACATACTTCCACGCACTTACACGCACCTACACGCACTTACACGTACTTACACATACTTTCACATACTTACATACACTTACACGCACTTACACGCACTTACACGCACTTACCCGCACTTACACCCACTTACACAAACTTACAAGTATTTACACACACTTACACGTACTTACACGCATTTACACGTACTTACACGCACTTAAACGAACTTACAATCGCTTACACGTGCTTACACGTACTTACACGTACTTACACGCACTTACACATACTTACACGTACTTACACTAACTTACAGGCACTTACACAAAACTTACATGGGCTTACACACACTTACACATACCTATACGCACTTACACGTACTTACACGCACTTACACGCACATACGTGCACTTACACGTACATACATGCACTTACACGCACTTACACACACATACACGCACTTACACGCACTTACACACACTTAGACACACTTACACACACCAACACACACTTACACGTACTTACACACACTTACACATACTTACATGCACTTGCTCGCACTTCCACGCACTTACACGTACTTACACGTACTCACACGCACCTACACACACTTACATGCACTTACACGCACTTACACGCACTTACACGTACTGACACGCACTTACACGAACTTACACGCACTTACACGTACTTACACATACTTACACGCACTTACACAAACGTACACACACTTACACGCACTTAAACAAACTTACACGTACTTACACGCACTTACACGTACTTAAATACACCCACACGTACTTACACATACTTACACGCACTTACACACACTTGCATGCAGTTACATGCACTTACACGCACTGACATGAACTCACACACACTTTCACATACTTACACAAATGTACACACACTTACACACACTTATAAGAACTTACATGCACTTACACAAACTTAGATCCACTTACACACACTTACACACACTTACATGCACTTACACGCACTTACACGCACTTACACCCACTTACACCCACTTACACGCACTTCCACGCACTTACGCGCACTTGCACGCACTTAACTGCACTTACACGCACTTACACCCAGTTACACAAACTTATGCGCACTGGCACACACTGGCACGTACTTACACAAACTTACACATACTTACACGCACTTACACACACTTACACGCACTTGCATACACTTACACGTACTTACACGAACTTACACACACTGAAACGTACTTACATGCACTTACACGCACTTACTCATACTTACATGCACTTACACGTACTTACACTCACTTACACGTACTTACACGTACTTACACACACTTACACGTACTTATATGCACTTACACACACTTACACGCACTTACACGCACTTACACGTACTTATACACAGATACACACACTTTCACAAACTTACACGCACTTACACGCACTTATACGCACTTACACATACTTACACATACTTACACGCACTAACACACGCTTACACATACTTACACGCACTCACACGAACTTACACCCACTAACACGCACTTACACGCACTTACATGTACTTACACATACTTACACATACTTACACGCACTTGCATGCACTTGTACACACTTACACGCACTTACACGCACTTACACGCACTTACACACACTTATACGTACTTACACGCCCTTACACGCACTTACACGCGCTTATACCCACTTACACACACTTATACGTACTTACATCCACTTACACAAACTTATAAGCATTTACACGCACTTACACGCACTTGCACTCACTTACACGCACTTACACACACTTATACGTACTTACAGGCACTTACACAAACTTACACGGGCTTCCACGCACTTACACATACCTACACGCACTTATACATACTTACACATACTTACACACACATACACGCACTTATACGTTCTTATACGCACTTACCCGCACTTACACACACTTAGACACACTTACACGCACTAACACACACTTACACGCACTTACACACACTTATACGCACTTAAACGCATTTGCACATACTTACACGCACTTACACGTACTTACACACAATTGGACACACTTACACGCACTTACACGCACTTACACGCACGTGCACACACTTACACATACTTACATGCACTTACACGCACTTACATGCACTTACACGCACGTACATGCCCTTACACGTACTAACACACACTTACACAGACTTGCACGCACTTACACGAAATTATACGCACTTACACGGACTTACACGCACTTACATGCACTTGCACGCACTCACATACGGTTACACGTACTTACATGCACTTGTATACACTTACACGCAATTATAGGCACTTACACGCACTGATACACACTTACATGAACTTACCATCACTTACACGTGCTTACACATACTTAAATGCACTTACACACACTTACACGCACTTACACAAATGTATACGCACCTACACATACTTACACAAACTTACACGTACTTATACGCACTTATACACAATTACACGTACTCACACGCACTTACACACAATTACACGCACTTACACGCACTTACACGCACTTACACACACGTACATGCACTTACACGCACTTATACGCACTGAAAAAAACTCACACACACTTACACGCACTCACATGCACTTACACACACTTACACGCACTGATACGAACGTACACGAACTTACACACACTTACACGCACTTACACACACGTACACGCACTTACATGCACTTACACGTACTTACACAAATGTACACGTACTTACACGCACTTACACAAACTTACACGCACTTACACGCACTTACATGTACTTACACGCACATACATGCACTTACCCGCACTTACACGCACTGATACAAACGTACACGAACTTACACACACTTACACGCACTTACACACACGTACACGCACTTACATGCACTTACACGTACTTACACAAACGTACACGTACTTACACGCACTTACACACACTTACACGCACTGATACGCACGTACACGAACTTACACACACTTACACGCACTTACACACACGTACACGCACTTACATGCACTTACACGTACTTACACAAACGTACACGTACTTACACGCACTTACACACACTTACACGCACTGATACGCACGTACACGAACTTACACACACTTACACGCACTTACACACACGTACACGCACTTACATGCACTTACACGTACTTACACAAATGTACACGTACTTACACGCACTTACACAAACTTACACGCACTTACACGCACTTACATGTACTTACACGCACATACATGCACTTACACGCACTTACACGCACTGATACAAACGTACACGAACTTACACACACTTACACGCACTTACACACACGTACATGTACTTACATGCACTTACACGTACTTACACAAATATACACGTACTTACACGAACTTACACGCACTTACACGCACTTACATGCACTTACACACACCGATACACACTTACATGCACTTACACGCACTTACACACACTTACACGCACTGATACGAACTCACACGCAGTTACACGAACTTACACACACTTACACGCATTGACACGCACTTACACGTACTTGCACACAGTTACACGTACTTACACGCATTTACACGTACTTACACACACTTACACGCACTTACATGTACTTACACGAACTTACACACACTTACACGCACCTACACGCCCTTACACACACTTACTCGCACTAACACAAACTTACACATACTTATACAAACTTACACGTACTGGTAAGTACTGGCACGTACTGGCAAACACTTACACGCACTTACACGCACTTACACGTACTTACACGTACTTATATGCACTTACACGCACTTACACACACTTACACGTACTTACACGCACTTACACGCACTTACACGTACTCATATGCACTTACATGCTCTTACACGAACCTATACCCACTTACACGCACTTACACGCACTTACACGGACTTACATGCACTTACACGCACGTGCATGTACTTGCACACACTTACACACACTTATACGTACTTACACATAGGTATACACACTTACACACACTTATACACACTTACACGTACTTACACGCACTTACACGTACTTACACGTACTTACACGTACTTACACGAACTTACACGCACTTACACGCACTGACACGCACTTACATGCACTTAAACGCACTTAAACATACTTACACGCACTTACACACACTTACACATACTTACACGCACTTACACGCACTTACTCACATTGACACGCAGTTACACGCACTTACACGTACTTACACGCACTTACACGTACTTACTTGCACTCACATGAACTTACACGCACTTATACGTACTTATGCACACTTACACGCACTTATACGCACTTACACCCACTTACACAAACTTACAAGCATTTACACACACTTACACGCACTTACACACACTTACGTGTACTCAAACGAACTTACAGTCGCTTACACGCGCTTACACGCACTTACACGCACTTACACGCACTTACACATACTTACACGCACTGACACGAACTCACACACACTTTCACGTAATTACACAAACATACACATACTTACACGTACTTACACGAACTTACACGCACTTACACACAATAACACACACTTACACGCACTTACACGCACTTACACGCACTTACACGTACTCACAGCAACTTACACACACTTACACATACTTACACGCAATTATATGTACTTACACACACTTACACACACTTACACGTACTTACACACACTTACACGCACTTACACGCACTCACACGTACTTACACATACTTACATGTACTTACACGCACTTACACGTACTTATACATACTTTCACAAACTTACACGCACTTACATGCACTTACACGCACTTACACGTACTTACACGCATTTACACGCACTAACATGCACTTACACATACTTACACGCATTTACACAAACTTACACGCACTTACACGCACTTACACGTGCTAACACACACTTACACACACTTACACGCACTTACAAATACTTACGCGTACTTACACACACTCACACGCACTTACACCCACTTACACACACTTACACGCACTTACACTCCCATGCACAAACTTACAAGTATTTATACACACTTACACGCACTTACACACATTTACACGTACTTACACGCACTTAAACGAACTTACAATTACTTACACGCGCTTACACGCACTTACACGCACTTACACACACTCACACATACTTACACGCACTTACACTTACTTACACGCACTTACACAAACTTACACGTGCTTACATGCACATAAATGTACCTACACGCACTTATACGCACTTACATACCCTTACACGTACATAAACACACTTACTCGCACTTACATGCACTTAGACGCACTTACACACACATAAACGCACTTACACACACTTAGACACACTTACACACAGTAACCCACATTTACACGCACTTACACGCACTTACACAGACTTACACACACTTACACACACTTACATGGACTTATGTGCACTTACACACACTTACACGTACTTACACGTACTTACACAAACTTACACGTACTTACATGCACTTACACGTACTTACATGCACTTACACGATCGTACACACACTTACACGTACTTTCACAAACTTACAATCACTTACACGCACTTACACGCACTTACATGCACTCACACGCACTCACACATACTCACACGCACTTACACACACTTACACGTACTTACACGCACTTACACGCACTTACACGCACTGACATGAACTCACACACACTTTCACGCACTTACACAAACGTACACACACTTACACACACTTACACAAACATACACATGCTTACACGAACTTACACCCACTTACACACACTGAAACGTACTTACACACACTTACACACACTTACACGCACTTACATGCACTTACACGCACTTACACACACTTACACGCACTTGTACACACTTAACCACACTTACACGCACTTACACGTACTTACATGAACTTACACGCACTGGCACACACTGGCACGCACTTATACAAACTTACACATACTTACACTCACTTACACGCACTTGCAAGCACTTCCACGCACTTACACGCACTTACACGAACTTACATGCACTTACACGCACTTACACAACCTTACACGCACTGAAACACACTTACACACACTTACACGTACTTACACATACTTACACGCACTTACACATACTTTTATGCACTTATACGCACTTACATGCACTTACACGTACTTACACGCACGTACGCACTTATATGCACTTACATGCACTTACACACACTTACACGTACTTACACATACTTAAACGCACTTACACACACTTACACACACTTTCTCAAACTTACACGCACTTACACGCACTTACACGTACTTACATGCACTTACACATACTTACACGCACTTACACGTACTAACACGCACTTACACATACTTACACGCACTTACACGTATTTATACCCACTTACACACACTTACACGCACTTACATGCACTTACACGCACTTACACGTACTTACACACACTTGCACACACTTACACGTACTTACACGCATTGACACGTACTTACACACACTTACACGTACTTACACGCACTTACACACACTTACACGTACTTACACGTACTTACACACACTTACACGTACTTACACGCACTTACACGCACCTACATACACTTACGCATACTTACACACACTTCCACATACTTACATGCACTTACACATACTTACACGCACTTACACGTAGTGACACCCACTTACACGCACTTACACCCACTTACACGCACTTACACGCACTTACACCCACTTACACAAACTTACAAGCATTTACACGCACTTACACACACTTACACGCACTTACACGCACTTACACGCACTTAAACGAACTTACAATCGCTTACACGCGCTTACACACACTTACACGCACTTCCACGCACTTACACATACTTACACGCACTGACACGACCTCACACACACTTTCACGCACTTACACAAACGTACACATACTTACACGTACTTACACAAACTTACACGTACTTACACGCACTAACACACACTTACACGCACTTGC
>SZWC01008693.1:79618-93124 GCA_023375785.1 Penium margaritaceum
CTTACACGCACTTACACGCACTTAAACGAACTTACAATCGCTTACACGCGCTTACACACACTTACACGCACTTCCACGCACTTACACATACTTACACGCACTGACACGACCTCACACACACTTTCACGCACTTACACAAACGTACACATACTTACACGTACTTACACAAACTTACACGTACTTACACGCACTAACACACACTTACACGCACTTGCACGCACTTACACGCACTTACACGCACTTGCTCGCACTTACACGTACTTACACGTACTTACACGCACTTACACACACTTACACACACTTACATGCACTTTCACGCACTTACACGCACTTACACGCACTTAGACATACTTACACACATCTATACGAACTTACACGTACTTACACACACTTACACGCACTTACACGCACTTATAAAAAGGTACATACACTTATACACACTTATACAAACTTACACGCACTTACACACACTTACACGTACTTACACGCACTTACACGCACTTACACGTACTTATACACACTTACACGCACTTACACGCACTTATACACACTTACACGCACTTACACGCACTTACACGCACTTAGACATACTTACACACATCTATACGAACTTACACGTACTTACACACACTTACACGCACTTACACGCACTTATAAAAAGGTACATACACTTATACACACTTATACAAACTTACACGCACTTACACACACTTACACGCACTTACACGCACTTACACACACGTACACACACTTACACGCACTTACACGCACTTACACGCACTAACACGCACTTACACATACTTACATGCACTTACACAAACATACACGTACTTATATGCACTTACACACACTTACACGCACTTACACGCACTTACACGTACTTACATGCACTTGCATGCACTTGCACACACTTACACATACTTACACGTACTTACACGCACTTACACACGCTTACATGCACTTCTATGCACTTACACATACTTACACGCACTTACACGCACTTACACGCACTTACACCCACTTACACGCACTTACACGCACTTACACCCACTTACACGACCTGACAAGTATTTACACGTACTTACACGCACTTACACGCATTTACACGCACTTACACGTACTTAAACGAACTTACAATCGCTTACACATGCTTACACATACTTACACACACTTACACACACTTATACATACTTACACACACTTACACTTACTTACAGGCACTTACACAAACTTATACGTGCTTACATGCACTTACACGTACCTACACGCACTTACACATACTTACATAAACTTACACGCACATACACGCACTTACACGCACTTACACATACTTACACACAAGTACACACACATACATGCACTTATACACACTTAGATACACTTACACGCACTAACACACACTTACATGCACTTATACGCACTTACACGTACTAACACGCACTTGCTCACACTTACACGCACTTACTCATACTTACACAAACTTACATGCACTTACACACACTTACATGCACTTACATGCACTTACACGCACTTACACGTACTTACACGTACTTACTCAAAGTTACACACACTTACACGCACTTACACGGACTTAGACGCACTTACAAAAATGAACACACACTTACACGCACTTACACAAACTTACACACACTTACACACACTTACACGCACTTACACGCACTTACACGTACTCAAACGTACTAACACGCACTTACACGTACTTATACACACTTACACACAGTTACACGCACTTCAAGCACTGACATGAACTCACACACACTTTCACGCACTTACACAAACGTACACACACTTACACGCACTTACATGAACTTACACGCACTTACACAAACTTACACCCACTTATACACACGTATATGCACTTACACGTACTTACACGCACTTACACGCATTTACAGGCACTTACATGCACTTACACGCACTTGCACGCACTTAACCACACTCACACGCACTCACATGCACTTACACACACATACACAAACTTACACGCACTGGCACACACAGGCACACACTTATACAAACTTACACATACTTACACGCACTTACACGCACTTACACGTACTTACACGCACTTACACGCACTTACATGCACTTGTACGCACTTGCACAAACTTACACGTACTGAAACGCACTTACACGTACTTACACACACTTACACATACTTACACGTACGTACACGCACTTACACGCACTTACACGCATGTACACATACTTACACATACTTACACGTACCTACACGCACTTACATGCACTTATACACACTTACACGCACTTACACACACTTACACGCACTTACACACACTTACACACACTTTTACAAACTTACACGTACTTACACGCACTTACATGCACTTACACGTACTTACACGTACTTACATACACTAACACGCACTTACACATACTTATACGCACTTACGCAAACTTACATCCACTTACACGCACTTATATGCACTTACATGCACTTACACGCACTTACACGTACTTACACGTACTTGCATGCACTTGCACACACTTACACGTACTTACACGCACTTACACACACTTACACGCACTTACACGCACTCACACGCACTTACATGCACTTACACGCACTTACACGCACTTATACCCACTTATACGCACTTACACACACTTACATCCACTTACACAAACTTACAAGCATTTACACACACTTACTCGCACTTACACTTACTTACACTCACTTACACGCACTTAAACAAACTTACAATCGCTTACACGCACTTACACGCACTTACACACACTTACATGTGCTTACACATACTTGCACGCACTTACACCTACTTACAGGCACTTACACAAACTTACATCTGCTTACACACACTTACACGTACCTACACGCACTTACATGCACTTACATGTACCTACACGTACATACACGCACTTACACGCACTGACAGGCACTTACACGCACTTACACATACATACATACACTTACACACACTTAGACACACTTACACACACTAACACACACTTACACGCACTTACACGCACTTATACGCACTTAAACACATTTACACACACTTACACGCACTTACACATACTTACACACACTTATACATACTTATACGCAATTACACGTACTTACACACACTTACACGCACTTACACACACTTAAACGCACTTACACGCACTTACATGTACTGACACACACGTACATGCACTTACAGGCACTAACACACACTTACACATACTTACGCACACTTACACAAAATTACACGCACTTATACGCACTTACACGCACTTACATGCACTTGCACGCACTCACACGTACTTACACATACTTGCATGCACTTGCATACACTTACACGCAATTACAGGCACTTACGCGCACTTATACGCACTCAACAAACTTACCATTGCTTACACGCACTTACACGCACTTACACGCACTTACACACACTTACACGCACTTACACAAACGTATATGCACTTACACGTACTTACACAAACTTACACGCACTTATACGTGCTTATACGAACTTACACGCACTCACACGTACTTAAACGCACTTATATGCACTTACACGCACTTACACGTACTTACACGTACTTACACGCACTTACATGTGTCAGAAGAATGCATACACGAGAACAGCGGCAGCAGAAGCAGGCGGAAGCGTCAGGACATGCAAGCGTGCGTCAGCAGAGTGACGTAGGCGATAGTGGTCTGACGAGATAATCGCGAAGGCTGATAGAGGCTGAAGACTCGAGGTAACCGAGGTAGACAGGTTAATGTGAGAGAGCGTGCTGGCGAGATGAGTGATGGTTGGTGAAGTAAGAGAGCTGAGCGAGGGAGCGAGAGTGACGGAGCGAAGAGTTGTGAGAGGCTATCGAAGACAGGAAATGCGAGGAGCGAGCAGAGCGAAGACACGGCGGCGAAGCCGTGGAACCAAAACGGGAACAGGATGAGTAGAACTGTTATGGTTAACTCAAGGGAATGAACATCCTTGGTATAAAAAGGACAGAACAGGACAAATGAGCAAGGCAACGGCTTCTTTGCGCTAGCCGGATGCCGGTGGGAGGTGTCACTTTATTAGGGGATGACTTGACAGGTTCGAACGATCGTCTGATTGGAGAGCCGTTAGTCAAGGTGGCTCAATCGGTGGACTTGAACCGTTATTGAGAACGAGTCTAACATTTTCCTCTCTTGTCAAGGCTTCATTTCTCACACCCCCCTTGAAGCTTGACAAGAGATAAGCGAGCTGTGGGAAGATCAGGGTTAGTAGCGCTTTCATTATTCCACCCCATTAGAGGATGTGGGAGATTGGGGAGTACAAGGCCGTGCTTCGATGGCTCGAAGTTCTACTTCTTCTTCCATCCTCCTGTGATCTCTGATGAAGGGTTGCAGCTGGAGACGTCGTTCCTCCAGAAGTTCAGTATATGGGGGAGGGTCAAGAGCAGCCGGACGAGGGTCAGGAGATTCTGCTCCTCTGCTTGAACAGTAGTCCCTAAGGGCTTGTATGGTCCGGAAGACAGCCTATTGACGATGTGCTGCAATGATAGGGTGGAATTTGTCGTATGTGCTACTGTAGAGAAGTCCTCGCAATTGAGTTTGGGCAATGCCGTACTCCCTTCTTCTTCGTGCAGTTCTGCGGGCTTCTCTACTTCCAACATTTTGTAGCACATCAAGGAGATTGTAGTCGTATATGTCCAGAGTGGCGATTTCACGCTGCAGTTGGTGGCGCCATTGCTCAAAGTAGTGACTCCCATCGGGTGAGAAACAGAGTGGAGAAATGTTGTCAGTGAGGGAGGCAACTTCATTATACAGCAGGATGGTTTGTCGTTGCTCTTCCATGGAGGAGGAGGAGTGTTGACTGCTTATGAGGGAGAGGGGAATAGCAGGAGGGTGAGGCCAGTGAGTCTTTGCAGGAGGTTTGATGGTGATACGACCGGGCAGACTGTTGTGTTGCGTGAAGGCGAGATGGAAACCGAGCGGAAGAAAGCGGAGGCAGTAGATGGATAAGTGGGCGCAGTGGTGGAACCACGTCCGCTACGAAATTTTTTTTGGCGTGGGCGCAGGTCGTCGCGGAACAGGCAATACGACCGGGCGGATCCTTGTGCCGAGCTGATGATATTCAAACGACAGGGAGGAGGCGGAGGCTGCTTGATGGATGAGTGGGCGCAGGGGTGGAACCACGTGCACTTCAGATGTTTTTGGCGTGGGCGCAGGTCGTCACGAAACAGGTGATGCAACCGGGCGGATCCGTGTACCAAGCAGACACTGAACTGATCAGAATAGGCTGGAGGCAGCTGATGAATGAGCAGGGGCGGAGCCACATGCACTTGCGGAAATAGAGGAGTAGGATGCGGCAAGGGGAGGGCTGATGCCAACGCGCCGTGAGAGATCTGTTTTGAGCGTGGGTGCAGGCTGTTGCGAAGCGGGCAACTAGCTCGTGCAGATCCTGGTACTGGTTACAGATGCTGATAATGATTGCTGAAGCGGAAGCTGATGATGATGGCTGAGTGGGCGCAGGGGCGAGCTGCGTGCGTTGAAGGAAGTTTCGGCGTGGGCGCAGGTCGTCGCGGAAAAGGCAATGCGACCGGGCGGATCCTTGTACCGAGCTGAGAGCAATACGGAAGCGGAGGAAACAATNAGCAGACACTGAACTGATCAGAATAGGCTGGAGGCAGCTGATGAATGAGCAGGGGCGGAGCCACATGCACTTGCGGAAATAGAGGAGTAGGATGCGGCAAGGGGAGGGCTGATGCCAACGCGCCGTGAGAGATCTGTTTTGAGCGTGGGTGCAGGCTGTTGCGAAGCGGGCAACTAGCTCGTGCAGATCCTGGTACTGGTTACAGATGCTGATAATGATTGCTGAAGCGGAAGCTGATGATGATGGCTGAGTGGGCGCAGGGGCGAGCTGCGTGCGTTGAAGGAAGTTTCGGCGTGGGCGCAGGTCGTCGCGGAAAAGGCAATGCGACCGGGCGGATCCTTGTACCGAGCTGAGAGCAATACGGAAGCGGAGGAAACAATTGATAGATGAGTGGGCGCAGGAGCNGATGTTTTTGGCGTGGGCGCAGGTCGTCACGAAACAGGTGATGCAACCGGGCGGATCCGTGTACCAAGCAGACACTGAACTGATCAGAATAGGCTGGAGGCAGCTGATGAATGAGCAGGGGCGGAGCCACATGCACTTGCGGAAATAGAGGAGTAGGATGCGGCAAGGGGAGGGCTGATGCCAACGCGCCGTGAGAGATCTGTTTTGAGCGTGGGTGCAGGCTGTTGCGAAGCGGGCAACTAGCTCGTGCAGATCCTGGTACTGGTTACAGATGCTGATAATGATTGCTGAAGCGGAAGCTGATGATGATGGCTGAGTGGGCGCAGGGGCGAGCTGCGTGCGTTGAAGGAAGTTTCGGCGTGGGCGCAGGTCGTCGCGGAAAAGGCAATGCGACCGGGCGGATCCTTGTACCGAGCTGAGAGCAATACGGAAGCGGAGGAAACAATTGATAGATGAGTGGGCGCAGGAGCGGAACCACGTGCGCGAGGAGATGATGCTGATGAGGATGATTGATGTAAAGGCAGCGCGGGGAATGCTGATGAAACAGAGTCTGAGGTGAGGCAGGAGCGGGCGGCTGAGGAGACTGCAGCGAGGAGGAGGAATGATAGAGGCTGATGAAGATGAAGGCCAAAGGCTGAGGAGAAGGGACCAATGCGAGCGGAGGGAGGCGTGATGAGAGGCGACGCGGCGGGGATGTGGAGAGACACAACCACTTCTTCTTGTGCTCAGGAGAGTGACGGCTTGTTCCCCGGTTGGCCCGAGACCGACGGGCAAGAAGACTGGTGGTGTCCGATATCCTAACAGTTGGAAGAAGTTGGTTGCGGCAGAGGGAGTCAGGCAACGAGCAGAGGCCCTGGACTGCTGATGTCAGGAGATCGACGGCTTGTTCCCCAGTTGGCTCGAAAATGGGAGCAGGAAGACTGGTTGTGTCCGATGTCCCGACGGCGGCAGTTTCGGCTGCAGCTACTGACGAGGCGAGGAGGCGATGCGAGAGGCCGACTCGAGATGAAGGATGCAGGCGGACGGAGGACGGCAACTCGGAAACAGCGGATAAGGCTGATGAGGCATGATGAGAGAGGAGGAGATGCTGGCGGAGGCAGATGTGATGAGGGGCAGATGATGGCAGACGGTAGGAAGCTTCTTGGTAGTTGACGGTAGGCGGCGGCTCGAGAGTTGCTTGTGGTTGATGTGGGCGACACGTAACCAGTTGTTAGCCACGGCCGCGGAAAGGGATGCAGGGCCTTCTTAGGAAAACGAGGCGTTTCTTCAGCGTCGAGAACTCGTCAGGCGGAGCTGCTGATGTCAGCTGCGGACGAAGCGGAGAGGCGCGAGGTGACGGCAGCGCTGACAGAGGAATGTGAGCAGAAGCGATGGAGAAGAAATCGCGGCGGAGCGATGACACGATTCCAAGGCACCAGTTGATGTTGCCTGAGGCTCTGATACCATGTCAGAAGAATGCAAACACGAGAACAGCGGCAGCAGAAGCAAGAGGAAACGTTAGGACATGCAAGCGTGCGGCAGCACAGTGACGTAGGCGAGAGCGGTCTGAGGAGTTAGTCGCAGAGGCTGATAGAGGCTGAAGACGCGAGGTAGCCGAGGTAGACAGGTTAATGTGAGAGAGCGTGCTGGCGAGATGAATGATGGTTGACGAAGTAAGAGAGCTGAGCGAGGGAGCGAGAGTGACGGAGCGAAGAGTTGTGAGAGGCTGGCGAAGACAGGAAATGCGAGGGGCGAGTAGAACAAAGACACGGCGGCAAAGCCGCGGAACCAAAAGGGCAACAGGATGAGTAGAACTGTTCTGGTTAACTCGAGGGAATGAACATCCTCGGTATAAAAAGGACAGAACAGGATAAATGAGCAACGCAACGGCTTCTTTCCGCTAGCCGGACGCGGGTGACACGTGCCACTTTATAAGGGATGATTTGACAGGTTCGAACGGTCGTCTGACCGGAGAGCCGTTAGTCAATGTGGCTCAATCGGTGGACTTGAACCGTTATTGAGAACGAGTCTAACATTTTCCTCTCTTGTCAAGGCTTCGTTTCTGACAACATGCACTTACACACACTTACACGCACTGACACAAACTCACACGCACCTACACGTACCCACACGCACTTACACACACTTACACGTACTGATACCAACTTACACAAACTTACACACACTTACACGCACTTACACACACGTACACACACTTACACGCACTTACACGCACTTACATAAATGTACACGCACTTACACGCACTTACACAAACCTACACGTACTTACACATACTTACATACACTTACACGTACATACGTGCACTTACATGCACTTACACGCAATTACACACACTTACACGTACTTACACGCACTTACACGCACTTACACGCACTGACACGAACTCACACGCACTTACATGCAGTTACATGAACTTACACACACTTACACAAACGTACACAAACTTACACGCACTTACATGCACTTACACACATTTACACGCACTTACACGTACTTACACGCACTTACACACACTTACACGCACTTACACGTACTTACACGCACTTACACGTCCTTACACACACTTACTCGCACTTACGTACACTTACACATACTTATACGAACTTACACTCACTGGCATGCACTAGCACGCACTGGCACGCACTTACACGCACTTACATGCACTTATATGCACTGACACGCACTTACACGCACTTACACGCACTTACACGTACTTACACGTACTTACGCGTACTTACATGCACTTACACATACTTACACGCACTTACACGCACTTACATGCACTTACACGAACTTACAGCCACTTACACGCACTTACACGCACTTACATGCACTTACACGCACTTACACGCACTTGTATGTACTTGCATACACTTCCACACACTTAAACGCAGTTACACGTACGTATACACACTTATACACACATACACGCACTTACATATACTTACACGCACTTACACGCACTTACACACACTTACACACATTTACACGAACTTACACGCACTTACACGGACTGACACGCACTTACACGCACTTAAACGCACTTACACATACTTACACACACTTACACACACTTACACATACGTACATGCACTTATACACACTTACACGTACTGACACCTATTGACACACACTTACACGCACTTACACGCACTTACACATACTTACACGCACTCACACAAACTTGCACGCACTTACACAAACGTACACGCACTTACACGCACTTACACGCACCTACACGCACTTACACGTACTTACACAAACTTACACACACTTACATGCACTTACACGTACTTACACACACTTACACACACTTACACCCACTTACACGCACTTACACACACTTATATCCACTTACACAAACTTACAAGAATATACACGCACTTACACGCACTTACACGCACTTAAACATACTTACATGCACTTAAACAAACTTACAATTGCTTACACGCGCTTACACGCACTTGCACGTACTTACACACACTAACACAAACTTACACGCATTGACACGAACTCACACACAAGTTCACGCACTTACACAAACATACACACACTTACACACACTTACACGAACTTACACACAGTTATACGCACTTACACAAACTTACACGTACGTACACGTACTTACACGCACTTACACGCACTCACACACACTAACATACACTTACACGCACTTACACACACTTACACGCAGTTAGACGTACTTACACACACTGACACGAACTCACACACACTTTCACACACTTACGCAAACGTACACACACATACACGCACTTACACGATCTTACACGCACTTACACGAACTTACACACACTTACACACACTTACACGCACTTACACGCACTTACACGCACTTACACCCACTTACACGCACTTACACGTACTTACTCATACTTACACATACTTGCACACACTTATACACACTTACACAAACTTACACGCACTGGCATGCACTGGCACACACTTACACACACTTACACGTACTTACATTTACTTACACACACTTACACACACTTACACGTACGTACACACACTTACACGCACTTACACACACTTACACGCACTTACATGCACTTACACACACTTTCACAAACTTACACGCACTTAAATGCACTTACACACACTTACACGTACTTACACGCACGAACACGCACTAATACATACTTACACATACATACACGCACTTACACGAACTTACACGAACTTACACGAACTTACACGCACTTACCCACACTTACACGCACTTACACGTACTTACACACACTTACATGTGCAAACACGTACTTGCATGCACTTACACACACTTACACGCACTTACACACACTTACACGCACTTACACGCACTTACACGTACTTACATGTACTTACATGCACTTACACGCACTTACACACATTTACACGCAGTTACACCCACTTACATGCACTTACACCCACTTACATGCACTTACACACACTTACACGTACTTACATGTACTTACACGTACTTAAACGAACTTATAATCGCTTACACACACTTACACGCACTTACACGCACTAACACGCAATTACACATACTTGCACATACTTACACGTACTTACAGGCACTTACATAAACTTACACGTGCTTACACACAATTACACGTACCTACACGCACTTACACGCACTTACACGCACTTACACGCACTTACACGTACATACACACACTTACACACACTTACACGCGCTTACACGCACATACACATATATACACGCACTTACACACACTTGGATACACTTACACGCACTAACACACACTTACACGTACTTACACGCACTTACACGTACTTAAATGCATTTACACACACTTTCACGTACTTACATGCACTTATACGCACTTACACACACTTAGACACTCTTACACACACTTACACACACTTACACGTACTTACACGCATGTACACGCACTTACACACGCTTACACGCACTTACACGTACTTCCACACACTTACACGCACGTATATGCACTTACACGTACTAACACACACTTGCACATACTTACACGCACTTACACGAAATTACACACACTTACACGCACTTACATGCACTTACATGCACTTGCACGCACTCACACGTACTTACACACACTTGCATGCACTTCCACACACTTACACACAATTACAGGCACTTACATGTACTTATACGCACATAAACGAACTTACCATCGCTTACACGTGCTTACACGCACTTACACGCACTTACACACACTTACACGCACTTCCACGAACGTACACGCACTTACACGTACTTACACGAACTTACACGCACTTATACGCACTTACACGTACGTACACGCACTCACACGCATTTACACGTACTTACACGCACATACACGCACTTACACGCACTTACATGCACTTACATGCACTTACACGCACTGACACAAACTCACACGTACTTACACGCACTCACACACACTTACACACACTTACACGCACTGATACGAACTTAGACGAACTTACACACACTTACACGCACTTACACACACGTACACACACTTACACGCACTTCTAGCACTTACACGCACTTACACGAATGTACACGCACATACATGCACTTACACAAACTTACACGCACTTACACGCACTTACATGCACGTACACGTACTTACACACACTTACATGCACTTACACGTACTTACACACACTGACACGAACTCACATGCACTTACACGCACTTACACGAACTTACACACACTTACATGTACTTACATGAACTTACACAAACTTACACGCAATTACACGTACTTGCACACACTTACACGTACTTACATGCACTTACACGCACTTACATGCACTTACACGTACTTACATGCACTTACACGCCCTTACACGTACTTACTCACACTTACACGTACTTACATGTACTTATACAAACTTACACACACTGGCACGCACTGGTACGCACTTACATGCACTTACACGCACTTACACGCACTTACATGTACTTACACGCACTTACACGAACTTACACGCACTTACACATACTTACACGCACTTACACGCACTTACACGCACTCAACACACTTACACGTACTTACATGCACTTATACGAACTTACACGCACTTACACATACTTACACAAACTTACACATACTAACACACACTCACACACACTTGCATGTACTTGCACATACTTACACGCACTTACACGCAATTACACGTACGTACACGCACTTACACACACTTATACGCACTTATACGCACTTACACGCATTTACACGCACTGATATGCACTTATATGCACTTACACAAACTTATACGTACTTACACGCACTGACACGCACTTACACGCACTTCCACACACATACACAAACTTACATGCACTTACACGCACTTAAACGCACTTACATATACTTACACGTACATACACGCACATACATGTACTTACACGCACTTACACGCACTTACACACACTTACACACACTTGCACGTACTTACATGCATTTACACGCACTTATACACACTTTCACGCACTTACACGCACTTACACTCACTTCCACTCACTTTCACACACTTACACACACTCACACGCACTTACACGCACTTACATGCACTTACACGAACTTACACAAACGTTCACGCACTTACACACACTTATACGTACTTACACGTACTTACATGTACTTACACGCACTTATACGCACTTACACGCACTTACACGCACTTACACAAACTTACACGCACTTACACATACTTAGACACACTTATACACACTTACGCGCATTTACACAAACTTACATGCACTTACACGCACTTACACACACTTACACGCATTTACACGTACTTACACACACTTGTACGCACTCATACGTACTTACACGTACTTACACGCAATTACACGCACTTACACATACTTACACGCACTTACACAAACTTGCACGCACTTACACGCACTTTCACACACTTACACGTACTTACACTCACTTACACGCACTAACACGCACTTACACATACTTACACACACTTACACAGACTTACACGCACTTACAAGCACTTACACGCACTTACACGCACTTGCACGCACTTACATGCACTTGCACACACTTAGACGCACTTACACGTACTTATACGCACTTACACGTACCTACACGCACTTACACGTACTTGCACGCACTTACATACAATTACACAAACGTACACGCACTTACACGCACTGACACGCACTTACACGCACTTACACGTACTTACACATACTTACACGCACTTATACGCACTTACACATACTTACACGCACTTACACGCACTTACACGCACTTATACGCACTTGTACGCATTTACACGCACTTACACACGCTTACACGCACTTACACGCACTTATACGCACTTACACGTACTTACACGCACTTGCACGAACTTACACGTACTTAAACGCACTTACACGCACTGACACGCACTTACACGAACGCACACACACTTACACATACTTACACAAACTTACACGTACTTAAA
>SZWC01008694.1:23784-37518 GCA_023375785.1 Penium margaritaceum
ACCTCCCCCCCTGCACTTATCCCCCGAATTGTTTTCACCCTACTCCCCCTCCCATCCTGTGCTCAACTTTCGCCTGAACTGGATTGAAACGGTGTAAACAAAGTAGAAGAATGAAATACAGCATGTCTCCCACTAGGAAAGTAGGGTGTTTTAGTGGAGTGATTCTAGAAAAAGTTGTTTTGCTTTCGAGAAAAAAAGTTGAGACATTTTGTACTAAAATCTCGTTAATTGTTGTTTTCAAAGAATGCATGTTGAAATCACCGGTGAGATAATCAGGTTCAGGCAGGTAAACCTGCCTGAAGTCTGGAAGATTCAGAGAATGCAATCCAGCCATGGGCCAACTGAAGCAGCTCATCTAGGATAGCTTGCATTATTTGCAAACAATCTTGTGTCAAAATGGGAAAAACCATCATCCTGAACCCACAAGTTGAATTTTCCCTTTCCTAAAAGTTTGATAAGACATGATTCATCAAGGCTTTGATCCACGTCGTTGTCATAATGCTTTCACTCTAGAAAGTCTTATCCTAATGCAATACCGAGTGACCGACACGATCAATTTTCCGCCCATCAATAGGTTGCACCTGAGTGCCAGCCTATCACCTTCCTTGGGTAGTTTGCGACAACCCAAGAGCCTTCATGTGCCTGTGACCAACTTTGAGGAAGGTAATTTTTTTCCTGTGATTTCTGCGTATAAGTGGCATCAGGAGTTCCCAAAAAAACCAGGAAATACGACAAGATGGTTGGAAGAAGAATGTGCATGCCTTAGAAGCAACCACTCTATCCACTGTAGCTTTTTTTTCATCCAAACTCAAGATGCCGAAGCAGATGCGACAGTGCCTTGGTCTCTTGGTGGTTTTGAGCAATTCCTCTGTCGTATGGCCTCTCTCCCCCCGCAGTCCTTTTCCACCTTCCTTTTTGTAGCCAGGTGCACATGCTCCAGCACAGAATCCTTGACAGCCTTGAACCGTGTACGACCTTAGCTGAACCACTATGTGCATGAAAGGTTGGTACCAAAATATCAAGGTGGAAGGCACTTCCAATTTATTTATACCAGCCATGGCAACATGACAACTCATGGCTCCCTGTAGTGCTGGCAGTAGCACTTGTGGGGACTGCGCCCTGGCACCAACAGCAATGATACTTTATCTAGTGAAGCTGCTGACTTCTACAGCAATGGCTGGGCTCCAATCGTCACCGCACCAACGGCTCTGCGTAGGTGGCCCTTGGCATAAACGGCACACGCCTGCCCTCTGTCAGCATGTGTCGCCACACGAAAGAGATTTGGCAAGTCCAGAAATTGTGGCACCAAACAATGTAGACGTGAGTGTGACAGAAGCACTAGAATCATAGCACAGGTAGTGATAGCGCAAAAGAAAAGCTTGATGCCGTTGATGTGGTCATTTTTGATATCCCAAGATTTGGAAACTTTCACATAGATGATTCCTCTCAAAGTTGTTGTGATTTGTGACGTTCCTGTCGACCAGTACAGTTTACTGTGACCACTCCGCCGTGTCCATGCCCGTCCAGATCCCTGATGCGGACCCAGGTGGTACCGGTGCGTCGTCTCGTAGTGGACTACCAGCTTGGAGCTGACCGACGACCGCCCCAGAGTTTTGGACACTGTTTGGGACCTCCTACAATTTTTCTGCAGCATGTAGAAGTTTATCGGTGGACTGGCCGTGGGTCCGATTTGCATGTTTTGCATTGTGTCCACCGTTTGATGCTGGATGCATGCATGTGACCAGTCGTGACATCCGGCTTGTGATTCTGCACGTCTAGATTCAAACGACGTAGCGTTCTGACATGTATGCGCTGAGTTACGGCCAAAACAGTGGTTTTGGGCCGATTTTAGGACAGACCTTGTGCCGCGTGCTGCCGCGTGCAACACCCACCGTGCGCCGCGGCAGGTCCTTATGCCATGGACCTACCATTTTTCATCTCTCTCTGCAAAAGCTATTGAAGCATTCTGACACTTCTAGCCAGACCCTTGCCGTTGTAAGTACGACTTGTGACTGTCATCACCGTCTATCGAGGAACTGACGCCTAATCAGGGGCTGTGTCGCTAGGAAGCTTCCACACATCTTCTCATGGTATCAGAATGGTGAGACAGTTCTCACCGAGATGTGTAGCAGAGATGCAGCAGAGCAGTAGCAGTGAGCGTTATCACTACAGCAGATCCACTGGGACGTGTTGACATCACCCGACTGCCGGCAACGTCACCAACCTTCAGCACATGAGAGTGTAGCAACAGCAGCCACTAGCAGCAACAGGCGACAACTATAATAGGTGGCAGCCGCTGGTTTTGGCGCTAGTAGAAGCGGCAGCAGGCCGCAGCCACAGAAGGTGGCAGCGAGCAGCAACAGCAGTAGCGTGTAACAGCAGCAGCGCGCAGCAGTAGTAGCGTGCAGCAGGAGCAATGCGTAGCAGCACCGCGAAGCGGCAGCAGGCAGTAACCATAACAGGTGGCGGCGCACAGCAGCAGCACTAGCAAGCGGTAGCGTAGCAGCAGTTTGCAAAAGCAGCGGTGCGTAGTAGCAGCAACAAGTAGCAGCAGCAGCGCGCAACAGCGCCGCGGTACAGCAGCAGCGCGCTGCTGCTACCACAGCTATACAAGCAGTAACGCGGTTGCTGTTGCAGGCGTAGGCACAACAGCAGCAGCAGCCGAGCGGAAGCTGCTACGAAGCTTTCGCACAGCTTCCGCGTGGCTGCCGTGGAGTAGCCACCCAACATCCGCGAGGGATGTCAACAAAAAAAAAAGCAAAAACGCGTGCTGACATCAGTATTTTCCTTGCTGATGTCATCAGGTCTGTGCTGACGTCAACAAACCCATGCTGATGTCAGCACTTTCCTTGGTCAAATTTTGGGGTCAGAAGGTAAAAAATTGCCAGCATTTCAACTCTTTGAGAACCGCTAAGGATTCTAAAATCCGACCGGTTTGACGTCCAAGCCCATACTAAGCGCTGACATGGGTGGGACCGGTGAGAAGGGCAAAGGACCACTAGACCCCTCTTCCTCCTCCTCAAGGGTCATGAGCCCACGCTCACAGGCCATTACAGATCTGTGGAGTTAGCAGGATGAGATGCATCATCACCAGCAGCAGCAAACTGACGCCATCCGTGCGCTCACTGATCTTCTTCGTGGTCAATCCACGGCCCCATTACAGACATCTAGGGGAGTCGGCGGTGCCAGACCTTCTACACAGCAGTCAGCATCTAAACCGAGGAGAGCAGTAGGACAGGACCCGCCTCTTCTTGATCCTTTGGATGAGGACCCTGAGATGCTAGGTATGGAGGATGACACCCACGAGAGGGAGATCCGCGTGCTTTAGGAGCGTCTCCGTCAGCTTCAATCACGTTCCGGTTCCCTGTTCCCGGAGATCCGATCCTCGCTTGATCCCTACCTCACCGTCTTTCCTCGTCCAGGTGTGTTCCCCATCCCTTGTCCTTCCTAGCCTGTGGTTGCTCTCCCCACGAAGCGGCAACCCAAGGACTTCCAGACACCGCCTCTACGCTATGTCAGCGAGGACAACTTTGACTGCTAGGAGACTCTCTTCCAGGCCTGGGCTACTTCAGAGGGGGTACGGCTCTACCATCACAGTTCGTACCAGGTTACGTACCGCGCTCAGGTGCAGACACCGGTTCGGGCGATGTGCAGACTCCTTTACACCATGCCGTGTGAGACTGTCGTGGACTTTTGCCCTTTCCTTGGAGAGGTCGGCATAGGCGCGGGTGCTGATCCACGTCGGGACTGGGACCTTGCATTGTCCCTGCTTGCTCAAGAGATGCACGCCACCTGCACGGCTCATATTTGTGCCTTTCACTCCCTTTGTCAGGGACCTGCCAAGCCCACAGCCGATTATTGGCGGCGTGCCATGCGCATCAACACGTGCCTTGGGACTTTAGGAGGTACACAGCTCTGGGCACTTCGCACGCTCATGATCGGAGTTTGTCTTGAGCACGCTTACATCTTCTCGGGGTACACCGATGCCGTGCTCAAGCCCTTTTCCACCTCTCTTCAGCTTCTTCCTTGGGCGCATCAGCTTTTCCTCTGGGTGACTACCTCCCACGAGGCAGCCGCGACCCATGTGGATAGTCCCCTTGCTACAACATTCATCGCGTCACCGCCGATGCCCCTCGTGAAGTCCACTTCTCCATCCTTTGGCACACCCTCCTCGTCCTCCTCCACCTGGCAACCCCAACTCTGATGCACGGTGTGGCAGCCACGGCACAAGGAGAAGAAGGGCAAGAAGAAGCGTGGTTCAGGCCAGCAGTAGTCGCAGTAGCAACATGCATGGGGCGATAGCAGTGGACGTACTGTCCACTACTACAACTGTGGAGGTACTCATCGCTACACCGAGTACCAGCAGCTGCTTGACTGGGTGCGGATCACTCGTGGTCTTCAGGCTGTACACACGCAGTGGATTGCGTTGAGCAGCACAGCCTCTGGTTGTGTGGCGATCACGACTGCAGGAGTTTCTGCTTCCCCACCGGCGAGCAGTGGCGACCTGGACCCGCGTGACCGTACCATCACCAAGCTCCATCACCTTCTGGATCTTCGCTTTCAGGGAGGTGCGAGTGTGTTGTCAAAGCAGGGTGGTTCACAGAGTATTTGTTCGTCTGTTCTCGTCGCTCGTGATGACTCGTGTGGGAGGGTACAGCTAGCATGTGATGATGATGGGACTGACAGTACCAATTGGATTCATGAGTCTGACATCTGTGCCTTCATCGTTCCTCCTCACATGTTTCTCAGCGCCCGTCTGAGGCCGAGTGTTCCATTGCCCATTGTATAATGACGTACTCTGGTCGTGATCCCCGTGGCACTTGGATCATCGATTCTGGTTCCACTCATCACATGACCTCTCTTAGTAGTGACTTTCTTGTCCTCAATCCTGTTGTGTCTGTTCGCTCCGTTCACACAGGCTCATGGGGTCAGTCCTTCTCCGTCCATGGTGTTGGTGTTATGTGCTTTGATGGTCCGTATGGCCCCCTTTATCTCTCTGAGGTGCTTTTTGTGCCTGATCTTGAGCTCATCTTGTTTCTTTGCGTGCCTGCACACTGATGGGCTTCTCTATTGATACTCACACTATTGTTCTTTGTGCCTCTATCGTGGATCATCTGTATTGTGTTTCTCGGATTTCTTCTTCTTCTTGCTCCCCCTCTCCTCCTTCTCATGTGTTTGTCACTGGTGTTCTGTCTACTAAGCACCAGCAAATGCTGCATCGTCACCTGTGTCATGTGGGCTCCGACATTGTGTCGAAGCTCATTCAGACACAGCATGCACTCGATCTTGATGCGGCTTCTTTTGAGAAGCCGCCTAACATCGATTGTCTAATCTGCGTTGAGGGTAAGATGCATCTCCACACCTACCCTAACTCTCGTTCTCAAGCACTTCGCCCCTTCAAGTTGGTCTATTCGGACCTTCTCGGTCCTCTTCCTGTCAAAGTATTTGTCCGATCACGGCCGATACGTCCTGACCCTAACTGATAACTTTACCCGGATGCGGTGGGTCTATTGCCTATACCAGAAGAGTGACGCTGCTCTCGCGGTTTGCCTCCGGCTAGTGATTGCTGAGTGTCAGTCTCGCCACACGCTCCATACTTTCTGTTCATATCACTGCGGCAAGTTTCATATCACTGCGGCAAGTTTCTGGACGAGATGGATAGTTTCTTCACCGAGCACGGGCTTTCTCACTAGGTCTCCAATCCTATTACTCCTCAGCAGAACGGTGACTGTAAGCGCTGGAACCGTACCATGGAGGATGCGGTTCGTGCTATGCCGTCTGAGTGCGGTCTCCCGGACTCCTTCGCCTTTGCAGGATTCGCCTACGGCAAGCGGGCTTGGAACCGCCTCACGCACGATCCCCTTCTTGACCACGTTACACCATACGAGCTCTGGTTTGGCCACCGTGCCGATCTGCGTCTCGCTCGTGTCTAGGGATCCGTGGCTTCTCTATGGTACACCGAGGACCAGCAGAGGTCCATGGTCTCCTCGCGAGGTTGCTTGTGTGCCTTCGTGGGCATCTCCCCGCGATTCAAGGCCTGGCGTATTTTGGACCCTGCCAGTCGTCGCATCGTTCAGTCCTCCGACACGCTCTTCTTTGAGTTTCTCACCTACAGTGATTTGACCTCGATCAGCGCTCTGTTCGGTGTACTACCTCAGCATAACTGGGAACTCTACCAAATGGGCGTATACAATGTGTTCCTCTATGGCTCTCTGGATGAGGAGATTGACGTGGCTCAGCCACCAGGCTTTGAGGACGGTGACAAGGTCTCGCGCTTGCGGAAGTCCTTGTACCGCCTCAAGCAGTCTCCTTGGTATTGGAACCAGGAGATCATTACAGATCTCTCTCTCTTTATCCGACGGACGCCTAAGCGGTTCACCACCATCCTGGTCTATGTGGACGACCTCCTGATCCCGTCTCCTTCCATGAAGACTGTGAAAGAGGCCAAGGCGGTCCTCTAAACTTCCTATAGGATGAAGGATCTCGGTCCTCCAACGGTGTTTCTTGGCATGGAGTTTGTGTGAGACCTCAGACGTCGGAAACTTCTGTTACATTAAGCCCAATACACGCGTGTTGTGGGAGAGCGTTTCAGTGACCTCCTTGGCATAGTGCCCACGGCCTCCACACCTCGCCTACCTGACGGGTAGGATGCCCTAAAGGCGTACGATCCCACACAGCTATGGGAGACAGTGGATATGACCTTGTACCTCCGCCTCATCGGATCTCTGATGCACCTGGCTACTACCACACGTCCCGACATCGCCTTTGCCGTCAACCTCCTTGCATAGTTTTCACAGGCTCCATGTGCTAGAGCCCTTCATGCGGCTTTGCGATTGGTGCGGTATGTGGTATCCACGCTGTACCTCAGACTCTACTTTCACCGGTAGTGTTCAGTGGTTCTTGACGGTAACACCGACAGTGACGGCCTGGAGTCTTGATGGACATAATCGCTCTGGCTACGTGTTCTTGCTCGATGGTACGGCTGTGTCCTGGCTTAGCAGGTAGCAGGGCTGCATTGCACGTAGCTCATCGGAGGTAGAGTATGTTGCTCTGGATGCAGGGGCTACAAAGGCAGTGTGATTGCAACGTCTATTCCTTTAGCTGGGTCATTCAGTTCTTACCATTGTGTTTCGTTGCAACAACCAGAGTGCTCTTGCCATTGTGGAGAACTCTCCTAGATTTCACGCTCGCGCAAAGCACATTGCAGTTGAGCATGACTTCATGCGTGATGTGGTGGAGCGACACGTGATCACTGTCATATGGGTCGGCATTGACATGCAGCATGCTCATTTCTTGACGAAGGCACTGGCACGCTGGAAGTTTTTGGTGGCCATTAATTTTGTTAGTCTTTGCCCCTTGCCAGAGAGTGGTTGAGTGCGGGATGTGTCTATGTCTGTGTCACGTCTGTTTCTCCACTCGTTGTTCCATTCATTTGAGTGATGTACGTGTATGGACATGCGTACCATCGGATCATGGGGGAGTGTTGTGATTTGTGACGTTCTTGTAGACCAGTACAGTTTACTGTGACCACTCGGCCGTGTCCATGCCCGTGCAGATCCCCTACGCGGACCCATGTGGTACCAGTGCGTCGTCTGGTGATGCACTACCAGCTTGGAGCTGACCAACGACCACCTCAAAGTTCTGGACACTGTCTGGGACCTCTTGCAGTTTTTGTGCAGCATGTAGGAGTTTATCACTGGACTAGCCGTGGGCCTGATTTGCATGTTTTGCATTGTGTTCCACCGTTTGATGCCGGATGCATGCATTTGACCAGTCGTAACATTTGGCTTATGATTTTACACGTCTAGGTTCAGACGGCGTAGCTTTCTGACATGCGTGCGATTAGTTACGGCCAAAACAGTGGTTTTGGGCCAGTTTTAGGATAGACCTTGTCCTGTCGCGTGCGACACCCGCCGTGCGCCGCGGCATGTACTTATGCCATGGACCTGTCATTTGTCATCTATCTCTGAAAATTCTATTGAAGCATTCTGACACTTTGTCTTGTGTCTTCTAGCCAGACCCTTGCCGTTGTGTGTTCGACTAGTGACCGTCACCGTCTGACTAGGTGTCAATGCCTAGTCAGACGATGACGGTCACAAGTCGTACACACAACGGCAAGGGTCTGGGTAGGAGACACAAGGCAAAGTGTTAGAATGTTTCAATAGAATTTGCAGAGAGGAATGACAAATGACAAGTCCACAGCATAAACACCTGCCGCGGCGCACGGCGGGTGTCGCACGCGGTAGTGCAACATCTGTCCTAAAACCGGCCCAAAACCACTATTTTGGGCGGAACTCTGCGCAGACAAGTCAGAAAGCTCCGACGTCTCAACCTAAATGTGTAGGATCTCAAGCCGGATACTATGACTAGTCACATGCATGCTTCTGCCATCAAACGATGGATACACAATGTAAAACATGAAAATCAGGCCCACGCCAGTCCACAGATAAAATCCCACAGGTCGCAGAAAAACTATAGGAGGTCCCAAGCAGCATCCAGAGTTCTGGAACGGTCGTCGATCAGCTCCAAGCTGGTAGTCCACCACCAGACGACACACCGGTGCCACCTGGGTCCGCATCAGGAACTGCACGGGCATGTACATGGCCGAGTGGTCACAGTAAACTATACAGGTCGACAGGAACGTCACAAATCACACCACTCCCCCATGACCCGATGGTACACATGTCCATACACGTACAGAACTGAAACGAGTAAAATGGCGAGTGCAGAAACAGTCGTGACACAGACACAAACACGTCCCGCACTCAACCACTCGCAGGCAAGAGGCATAGCCCAACAGAATGAATGGCCAACAGAAACATCCCGCGGGCTAGTGCCTTCGTTAAGGGATGCGCACGCTGCATGTGAGTGCCAACCCATATGACAAAGATCATGTATCCCTCCAGCACATCACGCCCAAAGTGATGCTCAGCCGCAATATGCTTCGTGCGAGCATGACAGACACCAAAGTTGTCCGCAATGGCAAGAGCACTCTGGTTGTCGCAGCGAAGCACATGGCACATACTGACTGACCCAGCTCAAGGAACAGGTGGTGCATCCACACTGCCTTAACAGCCCTTCCACCAAGAGCAACATACTCTGCCTCAAACGAGATACGTGCAATGCAGCCGTGCTTCTCGTTGCACCAGGACACAGTGGTACCACCAAGCAGGAACACGTAGTCCGAGCGACTGCATCCATCAAGAATCCACGCCTAGTCGCTGTCGGTGTTACCGTCAAGAACCACTGAACACTGTCGGCGAAAGCACAGTACGAGGTACAGTGTAGATACCCCGTATCGCACCAATCGCACAACTGCATGAAGGGCTCTAGCATGAGGAGCCTGCGAAAAATGTGCAAAGAGGTTGACGGCAAAGGCGATGTCGGGGCGTGTGGTAGTAGCCATGTGTATCAGAGATCCGATGAGACGCAGGTACGAGGTCACATCCATTGTCTCCCCCAGCTGTGTGGGATCGTCCGCCTTTAGGGCATCGTGCCCGTCAGGTATGAGAGGTGTGGAGGCCGTGAGCATCGAAGCCAAGCATCCCAAGACACGAGAGAGACATAGGTCACCATGGTGGCCAATCCAGAGTTCCTACGGTGTAACGTGGACCGGAAGGGGATTGTGCGGGAGCCGGATTGAAACCCACGTCATTTAGGCGAATCCTTCAACGGTGAAGGACTCTGGGAGAGCGCACTCAGAACGCAAAGCACGAACCGCATCCTCCATGGTGCGGTACAGTGCTCAGAGACATCGTTCTGCTGAGGAGTACCAAGAGTGGAGACCTGGTGAAAAACCTAGTGCTCAGCAAAGAAGCTATCCATCTTACCAAGAAACTTGTCCTCGCGATCCAAACGGAAGGTATGCAGCGTGTGGCGGGACTGACGCTTAGCCATCACTAGCCAGAGGCAAAGCACGAGAGCAGCATCACTCTTCTGGCATCGGCTGTAGAGCCACCACATCCAAGTGAAGTCATTGGTCAGGGTCAGGACCTATCGGCACGAATCGGACAGAGACTCAACATGAAGAGGACCAAGGAGGTCCGAATGGACCAACTCAAGAGGGCGCTGTGCACGAGAACGGGAGTCAGGGTACGTGCAACGATGCATCTTACCTTGAGCGCGTAATAGACAATCGGTCTTGGGTAGCTTCTCGGAAGAAGCCGCGTCAAGACCGAGTACGGGTTGTGTCCGAATGGGCTTCGACACAGTGTCGGAGCCCATATGACACAGGCGACGATACAGCAATCGCTCGTGCTCAGTAGACAAAACGCCAATGACAAACACACAAGCAGGAGGGGAGGGGGAGCAAGAAGGAGAAGAATCCCGAGAGACACGATGTAGATCATCCACAACAAAGGCACGAAGAACAACGGTACGAGTATCAATAGTTGTCACAATCCCAGAGTCTGCAGTGTGCTCCACAGAGAGTCCCATCACTATGCAACCATGCAGAAAAAGCAAGCTAAGCTCAAGGTTAGGTACAAAAAGCACCTAGGAAAGATACATGGGGCGAGACGGACCATTGAAGCACACAACCCCAACACCATCGACCGGCAAGGACTGTCCAAAGCTTGTGCGAACGGATCAAATAGACGCAACAGGACCAAGAACAACGAAGTCACTACGATGACAGTTCATGTGATGAGTGGCACCACGATTGATGATCCAAGTGCCACCGGGATCACGACTTGAGGACGTCATTGTACAACGGACAATAGAACACTCGGCCTCAGATGCGCACTGAGCAATAGGTGAGGAGGAACGACGAAGGGCACAGAGGTGCAACTCATGAATCCAATCAGTACTGTCAAGCCCATCGTCATCACATGCCATTAGTGCCCCCCCACACGAGTCATCACGAGCGACGAGAACAGAGGAACAAACAGTCTGTGGACCACTCGGCTGTGACAACACACTCGCACGTCCCTCAAAGCAAAGCGCAAGAAGGTGACGGAGCTCGGCGATGGTGCGGTGATGCGGGTCCGGGTCACCACTGCTCGCCGGTGAGGAAGCGAGAAATATTGTAGTCGTGGTCGCCGTGCTACCGGAGGTTGTGCTGCTCGATGCAGCCCGCTACTCGTGTGCAACTTGAAGACCACGGGTGATCCGCGCCCAGTAAAGCGACTGCTGGCATCGGCTGCTGGCTTTAATGGCGTCGTGCCATGCGCATCGACATAGCCGCTGACTAGGCATCAGTGCCCGGTCAGGCTGTGACGACAGTCACAAGTCGTACACAGAATGATAAGGGTCTCGCTAGGAGACACAAGGCAAAGTGTCAGAATGCTTCAATAGCATTTGCAGAGAGGAATGACAAATGACACGTCCACATCATGAATACCTGCCGCGGCGCGCGGCGGGTGTCACACGCGGCAGTGCAAGATCTTTTCTAAATCCGGCCCACAACCACTGTTTTGGCTGTAACTCTGCGTAGACAAGTCAGAACGCTACGTCGTCTGAACCTAAACGTGGAAGATCTCATGCTGGATGTTACGACTGGTCACGTGCATGCATCCGGCATCAAACGGTGGACACACAATGCAAAACATGCAAATCGGGCCCACGGCCAGTCCACCGATAAAATCCTACAGGCTGTAGAAAAATTGCAAGAGTTCCTAGACAGCGTCTAGAGCTTTGAAACGGTCGTCGGTCAGCTCCAAGCTGGTAGTCCACCACTAGACGACGCACCGGTACCACTTGGGTCCGCATCACGCATCTACATGGGGATGGACACGGCCGAGTAGTCATAGTACAGGTCGACAGGAACGTCGCAAATCACAACACCCACGTTGTGAGAACTAGCTCGTCTAGCGAATGGCACCTCTTCCTACAGTCGCCGTCTCTCATTTGTTTTCTTTGCTGCGAACACAACCCCCTATGCTCAGGTGATGAGCGGAACCAGATGGCATTCACTTCAGAGGGTGAACGTTCGAGGAGGAACCACAGGCTCGATGGGGCCAAGGCTAGAGCAGCGGGACAAGAGAGTAGCTCGTTGACATTGGTCAACCCTGGACGTGTTGAAGTCCCGTTCCATCTAGCAGTGGGGCCTCATGGCTCAATAACCTGCACGTATGAGTTTCAACCCCAATCTTTTGAGTTTGGAACAAGAGTTCTACCCTTTGCGCTAAGCAGCATCTGAGTGTCGCACTCTCACCCCTCTGGCCTCAAAGCTGCCTTGCTCGCAATGAGAGCAGGGCAGCTTTGATAGGGCAGCTCTTCTGCACCTATCCTTGCACTCCTTTAACAGCCCTACATCCCTCCTCCAAACCGTTCCCACCCAGCTACCCTCTCCTACTTGATCTCATTCGCTCCTGCTGCCTTCATCGAAAAATAAGATCCCGATCACGCTCCCGCCGGACTCCTTCCACCAACACTTGTGCCATCTTCCAGTCATGTCAATGGCACCTGTGTATCAGTGAGGAACATAGCTTTGACAAAGCCACAATCTATTGTAAACACACACACAAATGTACACGGTACAAAAGTGGATGGACAGCGGTCTTGCACTCTGACCTGGCTTTCGCACAAAGCACAAAGTCCGCACCGAAGGACAAGGGCCTCCTGTGCAGCAACCACACAAGCAGTCAGTTGCTCTTCACAAGACCACAAGTACGTCAAGACCTTGCATGGTGGTCCACCAGGATGGCGAGCGAAGAAACAGACCAGCACTGTACACACCCTTTGGCACAACCCTACCACTAACCCACGTCCAACTGGCCGCAAGCCAACCGGCCTTCCAACCTGCTGGCTTGCGGCGTGTCCACCGCACTGGCCGCAATCCCAACTGCAGCTCACCCAAGCGGCAGCAGAAGCAGCAGTGCCAAGAACAGCAAAGCGCAACCTTCTGTGAGCTCAGCAGAAGAACATGCCACGCCTGTTGATCACATGGACCTCCGGCAGGGGTGGCACAGGAGGGGCTTCAAGCCGCGAAGAGGATCCTGAGCTCCCGCTTCCAGACACTGCGCCACCCTCCCCGCTCCTCGGTGGCCCCGTGCCCCCGGCCTGCGAGCCAGTCTCCGACCCGCTGCCTCGCACACTGCCCATGACCGCGTCGAGATAGATGCGGGCACGAGTGGCCGCCAGGTCAGCGTAGTACGCAGGGGGGACGAGGGAGACAGAGCGCGTGCANAGCAGAAGAACATGCCACGCCTGTTGATCGCATGGACCTCCGGCAGGGGTGGCACAGGAGGGGCTTCAAGCCGCGAAGAGGATCCTGAGCTCCCGCTTCCAGACACTGCGCCACCCTCCCCGCTCCTCGGTGGCCCCGTGCCCCCGGCCTGCGAGCCAGTCTCCGACCCGCTGCCTCGCACACTGCCCATGACCGCGTCGAGATAGATGCGGGCACGAGTGGCCGCCAGGTCAGCGTAGTACGCAGGGGGGACGAGGGAGACAGAGCGCGTGCAGCGCGCGTACGTGTAGCAAAGGCCATTGCAAAGGGACTGCATGCTATCTGCCGTGAACTTATTCTCGTCCCACAGCACGCGGTAGTGTGTAGGCCGTGACGTGCCCTGCGTCAAAACAAACAGTGGAAACAGGACGGAGACACACATTTCACTCCCTCATTGCTAAATGCTCCGTTCAGTCCTTTGCGACTAGCATGCATGGTAGACACTTCCAACCACCAGATTCCATCCCTTCCAAAGCAAAAGCATCTAGGGCTTTAATGCACAAATGAAATCACTCACTGTCAGCATTGCCCATGCACATAGAGGGCGGGGGGGGGGGGGGGGGGGG
>SZWC01008694.1:63218-79605 GCA_023375785.1 Penium margaritaceum
GTCACACACACACACACACACACACACACACACACACAAATAGTGAACACATACCAACCACATGCTGCCCCTCTAAGACAGGAAGTCCTCAACAACCAAGTTCTCTTCCTGTCAGCTTCTCATCTTCTCTCACCGTAGCTCACTGCGAGAGAAGCTCACGACCCATGAGCCTGTGAGCTCCTCACTTGCCTGTGTCAGGACACTCAACTCCCTCCTCCAACCTTTACCCAAGAGCAAACACCACCAGGGAAAAGATTCTTTGCGAGTTGCAATTGTTTCACAGATTCACTGAGTCAACTGAGCTCAGATGACTCCCCGGCAAACAATCACTGGTAGAGACCTCCATCCACCTGCCATCATCGTCCACATGCCTCAACTCCCTTCTCTGCAGGCATCACATCTAGAAAAGGCCTGGCAGGCCGCTTCACAGGCGAATGAAAGCAAGCACTAAAACCGCCGCACGAAAAACAGAGTGCTCACGTTTCCATGGATTTCAGTTTGCCGCCAACCAGGATTTCAACTCGGGGAAACTTCCTAGTCCTCACACCCACCTGCTGCGGGTGGAAACTCCTACAAGTAGTCAGCCCATCATGGGCAGCGAGAACTCATGGAACCTGAACACTGCCCTATCCACTAGCAAAGATGGAATCAAGCGGATAATCTGCGCATTTCACGATGCAACAAATGAATTCGAATCCTAGACATCCTTGAGCTATTCCACGCTGCGGATGCAAAACTCGTGCCACAGCTCCGAGACTACTCCACAGCTTCACAACTACCACCGCCGCCGCCGCGACCACCATCGCCACCTCCAGTGCCACCTCAGCCCCCTCCTCTTCACTCATTGGTCCTCCACCCAGAGTGGAAGAGAACAACACGGGGTGAAAAGTGAAACAAACTGAAAAACGCCGAAGACGACAAAAAGCCAAATTCTGACATACCTTCCTCCGACGCTCTCTGCACCGGAGCTCTGCCCTCCGCCTCCGCCTCTGCCTCTGCCGCCGCCATCACTCCCGCCGCCTCGACCTCCCCTTCCGCCTCCCCCAGCTCCTCCTCCCCCTTCGCCGCCGCCTCCACCTCCACCACCACCCCGACCACCCCGCCCTCTGCCTCCCTTGGGCGGCATCGTGCCCGCTCTCTCTCTGCGTCAAAACGCCTCTTTGCTTCACAGACGGGACCGTTCTGCCGCCGGGTCAGCTGTGATGCTAGTGCAAGTGATGCTGCCGCATCAACTCGTCGGCTGAGGCTGTTGCCCGTCCAAGGGAAGCCTACAACCTCTCAGGAAGGATTTGCCTCCGTGGTGAGACGTTTCATAGAAGAATTTAATGTCGAGAGGGAAATGTATGGAACCCTAGAATTAAAATCAAAATCATGACGTCGGTTCAGGGCCTTTTTTTGGGCTGATGGTGACATGACAGCTGGGCAACTCAGGAGGACGGCAGTGCAAAGACTAGCCTCTTTCAGTTGCATGCAACCGCAACCGCAACAGCCACCCATGCACACACCGGCTGTGCCTGGCAATGCTCGAGCGCACATGGTTGAAACTGCTAACGCGGTTGATGACGTAATCGCAAAAAAGTATGCGACATTTTGACTGCAAATTGAGGCAGAAATGTAATGCACGGTTCAAAAAAAATGTCGCTAAGTCACTCAGAACGCTACTAGATGTTATGCCCAATGGAGCATAGATGGTAGAAGTTGAGAGGCAGGATACCATTTAGAATTTAGGTTAATTGAGTCATTTACAATTAGCGGCAAGTGTACTTCAGTGACCAGCGTCGAAATGATCGAATGTATACATACAAATTTCGAGTTACGAATGAGGTATAGTAAAAGTCCTTGGGTCGATCGTCGAACGACGCGTGTAGTCGTGTCGTGAGTGTTCGGACTCGAGAAGCTCCACCGAAAAATCATGGGGCTTTGAGGATCGACGACAAAGATGCAAGATGCATCTTTGTACATCTAGATATGTCTCAAGTTGTCAAGAAGTCAACCAAAAGGTCGTGGAACTTCTGTCGTTGGTTCTCAAAAGTGGTCGAAGTTGTCAAAAAGTGCGAGAAGGTTTGTCCGAGGGCAAGGATAGTTGGCCAATTTCACTTAACCGTCAGAGTGAAGATAAAGATCTAAACGCATGGTGGACTATTTGTGTGATGACATAAATGTCCACTCGGAACGATTAGAGACTCTTGTACATCTAGTCAGTAACACTAGATTCCTTGAATCTATGATTTTGTGGAAATTTTAAGTTTCTTCAGCGTAACGTTGATTAAGCCTCACGCCACATGTCCCCTCAAGGAATGTCAAGAAAAGACACAAATACAAGAAGGAAAACCCCAAACAAAATGTATGTGAAACCTCTCTTCTTGTCTAAGAATCAAACATCATCACACTGAGTCCAAATACATCTTTAGACCATCTCATTAGGTTTAGCACATGGGCACATCATGCTTTAGATATTTTACACAATCAAAAGAGTCAATGGCAAGAAAATAGATGGGTCAAAAGAATGAGTTGTACGAATAATTTGCTTGGAAGAAATATGACACAAATAATCATGTGAGATCAAAACATAACCCATATCTCTAAAACAGTATTCAAATTTATACCTATTTTTATCTACTTTTTCCAAGATATTAAGGTACAATGAAAGTAAGGGGACATATTTAGGTCAAATCAATGTTCACATGAATATACCAACTCAACCTTACATTCATCAAAAAAATCATATTTCGTTTACCATCATCAACTTGAATAAAGTATCAAGAACTTGGGAACATTAAATCTTATTTTTTCTTACGTTGCACCTTTTTTTAACCCATACCACAAAGCCATTTCCCACAAATTTTTCAAAATCTATCTATGTCCAAATCTTGAGTATGTATTTTTTAATTTTAAAAAAGAAAAAGGTAATGTGTCGCCTTGCGTTGTTTTCAATTTTTAGGAAACTGCAAGAATGGCATAAATTGATGACAATTAGACAGCCACTCGCGATATGACTTGGAAGGTTGCCTGATGACTTTAAAACATGGGACTTTGAAGGAATTTGAGGGTCTCGAGACCCAAACTGGCAATGAAAATTACTTCCAAGAGAATCCACGGTTCCTAAGTTGGGCGAGCGCCCCAATAATTACCAAGAACCTATTTTGAGTGTATGCAAGTAAGATATAATTTTCATTCAAGAATTCACAAATTTGAAGTTGAGTTTCATACTTGACAAAATCAATGTCTGTCACAAGAGAAAGTGTAAATGAAGAACCAACAGTGAAACAAATTAACAAATTAATGCTTACCTAACCACTTAAGGTTCTTAAAATCATTCTTGGAAGATGACATTAGAAAGAAATCCTAAGAGTTCAAGACTCCCAAGGGGGTTGGAGGGAACTCAGAGGTAAGCAAAATGTTTGTATTTGAAGGCTCACCTTGAATTTTAATAATCAATAATACATGGGAAGCAATTTGTATCTCATCAATGTTTTATTATCTCAATTTCCACATTTAGTTGAAAACTAACTATGAGTTTGGGTGTACTTCAAATAAAGTCAAAGTCATAAGAAGCTAAACAACCATAACTTCACGTTGAGCCAGAAGAAAAGAGGTCACTTTTAAGTCAATGAGAAAAAATTTACTCAAATTGAAATTGATGTGAAACTCATTTTCAAAATTCTCATGCATTTTGTGGCTTTTTATGCATGATCACCTTGGGAATGGATTTCAATAAAACGATGAGATGTCTTTGAGCAGATAAAACAAAGCCACAATCATAAACATGAATGCCACACAGTCAACCTCTCCTATGTTTCATGCCACATACCCTTGCCTTTCATTATGGACTTGTACTAGAAATACTATCATACATCTTTTCACTCTAACATTCCTTGTCTCTTATTGAATTTTCACCATTATACCCTTTATGGGACGTTTTTCCCTGTCTTGAAACCATCAATTCCAAAGACTATGGTTGGGCCACATGAGGACCATATTTCTTAAGAGAACTTTAGTGATCTTAATGTTAAGCGAGTCATCATGGTGACAAACTATAATCATTCACATGTCAAATAAATTTTCTTTTTTTCCACAGCAACTAGTCATAGTACAAAATAAGTCTCAAACCCTTGGGTAGAACCAGTTGTTAAATACCAAGTAGGTATTTATACACCCATATGAATAATCAATGTAAATTGGGAAGTATCCCAAATGCATGTATCCGTCAGGCCATGATTTCCCCTTCTGCTGATTGCTTAGTAGTTAGCTATAGTGGAAGAGGATGGACCATCTTGTTCCATTAGATGACATCATAAGAGCAAGAAATATCCTACAATATCCTGCCATATGATGATGCATTGGTCTATTGGTCGCGCTCCAACGCCTAACTCGTCGGATTTTACCCATTAGTTCAGCCACTTAGACCAACCATTCAATTTGGGACTTTCTTAGTTTCATACATTAGTCAGAGCGAACGACCCTCCCGGGGCTAATTCCTTCCGTTGATTTCTCTTCCTGCTCATCTTTATTGACACGCAAACAAAGTTCACATTTATCACGTGAATTTGGATCTAGCTCCCAACTTTGCACAGTATAACTTCAAGCGAGTAGCTATGATTGCTAAACAAATTCAACTGATGGATCAATCCTCATCTGAGACAAGGAAAGTTACAACCTGAGACAAAACTCCACTTTGGCATTAAGCATCCATGACACGCTTTAATGGCGCCTTGGAAGCGCAATGGACGTACACTAAAATACGACATAACTATAGTATACGTTGTGCCTATGCGCATGTTGAGACGTGACTTGGTAAGGATGAAAAACAAAGATTTTGGTTTTTTCTCTCCCAAGCCAAGCCACGGCGTCTTTCCATGTGCTTGGAACGCGTCTCTTCCAACCCTCACTATGGGTTCTCGTCGCGAGGAGCCAGGTCCTACTTACCACATCAACAGGCCTAATTGGCAACCCCCTTACTGGACATGCGAGAAGGTGGAACTCTGGTGGCTGCAAGATGCCATAAACTAGAATGATGCCATGCTAGCATTGCCAACAACTACGCATGTCTTGCATGCGCTGCAACTCGTGGTAGTGGATGCACTTGCATTGCCAACAATGGATAACACCCTATGAAATAATAGCGGTAGGAACCGTGTTGGCTATGCCAACGGCTAAAGCTTCCTTCCTGGCAAGAGCCACAATAGCCATGACAAAAACTACGATTGCCCTTCTAGCAAGGCCAACAGTAGCAAGACTTGCAGAGGCAACACCAATACCTATGGTTGCCCTACTAAGAAGGCTAGTAGTGGCAAGAGCCGTGCTGATTATGCCAACAGTTGTGGCTGCCTTGTTGGCACTCTAAGTAGTGGTATACACTTAGTTAGCGCCACCAACAATGGCCATGGGCCTTTTTGGCATCACTACCAAGGGCATATGCCTTATGGATTTTGCTAGTAATGGCTATCGCACATGCCCACACAGGCACTTGTAAGAAACACCCTATTGGCATTGCCAACAGTGGCTACGACTTACTTGCATGGAAAATAGTGGCATACGCTTAGCATGCACTGCTACCAACATTTTGGCTCTTTTGGCACCATCACCAGTGGCATACGCTCTGTTGGTGCTATCAGTAGTGGTTGCACCCTAGTGATGCCAATAGCAACGGACCTTTTTGCCACCACTCTTGTGGTGGCAAAAAGGAAGCCTTATTAGTTACGCCATTCATGGTATACATCTTGCTAGTGCTACTAGTAATGAATGGAGTTTTGCTGGCATCGCTAGTGATAGCAAACACCTCGTTCACAATGACAATAGTGGACAGAACCTTCATGGCACCTTGAAGAAAGGAAAAATACGTGCCTGCATTTTCAATAATGAGTAAAACCATACAAGCACCAGCAGCAACATCATGAGCCTTATTAATGGTACTTGAAATGTCTAGAGTCCTCCAAGAACCCATAGCAGAGGCTTCTATCCTTTAGGTACTTTCAATAAATAGTAAAGATCGTTTGACTCTCCCAATAACTTACATCACTAGCATTGCCTTTAGTGGTAAGAGGTGCTCTCGCACTGACAACAATTGCCCATGCCCTATCGGCATTTCTAGAAGTGGCATTAGTTGTTCTAGCACATTTGGCAACACATCAAGCTCTTCATGCATTGCTAGCAACGGCAAACGAGCTACAGAACCACCTTTTTCATCACACAAGTAGCCCTCAATGCATTGGTAAAAATGGTATATAGTCTGCTAGAGTTGAGGGTGTACATCTACTTTTAACCCCTGTCTGGGTTGTAGCCATTTGCTAAACAAAGGCCTTACATGCTCATGATTAGTAAAGTATCATTTTCCACTCAACAGATAGCACGCATATTGTCGTTAGCATGGTTATAAGAAAAGCCCTATCGGCTTCTAGTCTATAGTGTGGAAGGGCATGCAAAGACTGCCCCACCTTCTTACATTCACCTATATTAGCTGGATTTGGCTAATCGAGGAACGACTCAAGCCTTGTTAGCTAACCCACCAATTTCATCAGCTGCACCTCCTTGTCCAACTATGACACTCACTGTTGGTGTGACCAACAACGGCTTCAGTCATGATGGGTTGCTCAACGTAGGCATGAGGCATGCTAGTTTGTCTAAAAGCGTTCTGAGCTATGCCAACTCATCTCTCATCAACATGAGCTATGTACATTTGCTTAACAATAAGAGACATGATAGCTTTAGCAATAGTAACACAATGCTTACTTGCTCTCTAATAACAACAGTGAATTGTGCTAGCTCACCCAAAAAGGAATGTGATCCATGCTAGTTTTCCTAATAGTTGCACAAACCATATTGATTTGACAATATACAACATGAACGCTAAAAACTTGTCATACGCGACTGACGTGCTCTTGAGGGCATATCTCTACCTGTTTATAGTGCATTACTATGGCCGTGCGGTCCAAAAGTCAGCATAAGGCTTACTTGGTGATCAATTCTAGCCGCACCCCCTCCCTCCTCACACTCCTTGGTGAATGACCAAAGGTTGAGCATAGGACAAAAACAAAAGTAATGAGACAACTATATGGTACCTTAACGCTGACCTGCATTGCTCAAAGCCATGGCACAAGGAAAAGAAAAATTAAGGATAAGAAAATTGTTGAAGAGCTCTAACTTTCTCAAGATAACACTTAATGGCACTGTCAACCAAGCCATCGAGATGATCAAATGATCGAGAAACCTCCCCATGACTAGGTAGTCACTAGCGAATTGCGATCACCCTAGGTCGTAATCATTGTGTAGCTTGTCCCACATACTGTATGCCACACCATGGGATGAATATGGTTAATCCTGTGGATAACAAGAGTGACGTTATAAGGTACAATGTTAGGGGCAGTACTTACACCCTGGACCCATCTTTCACATTGGAGATTCTAAATCATACTCATGATGGTGTGGATTCTCACTAATCCAAACCATCAAGCCATGGTGTCTTGTACATCAACTTTAATGGTTGACTTATGCACCAAGCATCCTTGATGTACATCAAAGTGCATGATTTGGTTACGTAAAACATATGTGCTAAGGCACAATAGCACACTGCATATAGTACATTATCAAAGCGACCTCAATAGGAATTTTTAAGTCGCATCATAGAATAGACAGAGTTGTTTTTATGAAACCATGTGCAGCCACATGATGAATGACAATGCTCAATGCATGTCAGTAACTGCAAGGCAATGGGCCTGACTACATGTTGCTCATGAAAACGATTCATGCATACACACTTATGGTCCATGAGGGTCCAAGCTTGTGAAATATCGCACATGCAATTGGGACCCCTCATATTTGATGGAATTCCTTCACTTAACACTATTCAAGTCATGAAAACTACATATCTGTTCTTCTAATGACCTACATGTACAAAGTACACGACCGGATATGTTCCAGGCTGGCCATACCAATGACAATACATTTGACCAGGTAATTTACTTAAAAATGCGTTAACTCACTTGTCCATGGCATCATATACTTGGCATTTGCCTTGGCTACTTTTCAATCTTATGTGTTAGGTTGATGCACACTTTTATCCAAGAAGCCACAACCTTGTACCATTAAATTGGTACAAGGCCAAAGAAGAGGTTAATGGAGCGAATGCTAAGCAGGTGTTTAACCATAAGCATTCTCATTACAAGTCATAACACCATGTCATCCTTAATTTGACCAATGTTTTGGAAAGTACAAGGAGATATAGTTGTATCCCCATGATCTCTCCTTATTTGACCCATGTCACCATACATGGATGATGAACATTGTTGAATGTGTCATGGAATTCCTTCACGGTAATATACACAATGATTTACGATACAAGGAGGAACGATTCCACCTTGTCTCCACAATGAGGATTTCTCCTCGCATGATGTAGTGAGCATTGGACTATGATGTTCAACATGGTCAAATCACAACCATATTTGAAAGCATGGAGAAACAATTGTTGAAAACTAGCAAGAGGGGTCTGCACTCACATTGTGACACATGCCAACCTTTCCATAAAGATTTATGATGCATGCATCATGAAGAATAACACTCCACGCATCATGTGCTTCAAGATCATCAATCTCCTATGCTAAACCTATGGCTTAGGGTGATGACGTGAAAGTGTGCTACCTCCGAGGACACTCACCATCATGGCTCTGTATCACTGCTCAAAATGCACCAAGGATGCTCATTCTCACCATAAACATGCCCAGTGAAACTTAGCATGGCCCCACTACTCGCACATGAATTGGAAGGATGCCACTCTTCAGGTTGTCATCTACCCAACATCTTCATTATTGTCGTTGCCTTTTGAGCTAGTATAGCTACCCATTTGAAACCTCACATAGTTCTATATTTTTTCATGCATAGTACATACGCTTCAGTCATTATCTTGATGACATTTACCTTTCCCGAATGTGTAGTACTAGATTCCTTCTTGATCTAGTCTGGAAATTGCCAATCTCTAGAGCACTCTTTGAATTCCATTGGGATATACATGAAAACACAAATCAGTCCGTAGTGGTTGCTTCACGCACTTGAAGTAGGTCATAATGTGGTAACATAAGCATGGTTATGTGGTTACATGACAATATCATGCTAAACAACCCAAAGAGATTCCCATTTGATAATGATATTTTGCCAAAAGTCATGGTAACATGGTCTGCCAATGAAGACACTATGGTATTCACCATTGGTTGCAGACAACTTAGAGTGCCTAAAAGCACCAGATGTAGCCTTCAAAGGCAATGAGCAATGACCAATGGTCCACATAGTGGGGAAGTGCAATATTGTACCAATTCTCTCCAATGTTTTTCTATAAACACCTTTTAGATGATTTAGGAAGCACAGGGTACCTTTGGATGTTTACGTGTTCCTTTAAGGATTGACACCTACCTTTGACATGCCTTATTATTGCACAAGCATGGCACAAACCACACTAAGGTACAGAGCATTCCAACACCTTGTCTCCCCATCAAGTATGGGATGAGTCCATGGTCATTTGAAGCTGGATGAAACTTGTTATGTTATTCGATTTTGATCACCTTCCTTGAGTGATCACACTTGAAGCTCCTGAACTTCAAGAGAATGACTCATTTCACACCTTCAATCATGTAAGCAATGTGTTAAGGCAATTCAAAAGTACTTGTGCAATACAAAACTACACAAATTCATGTGGCAATTTTAAACTAACCACGTAAGGAAAGTAAAAAGAGTGAGTGAAACGTAAAGATGGCCCTTGTGTCTAGAGGAAGCTCTGTGAGACATACCATGCAAGCATAACGCATGTATTCACCTTGCATGCTCATGTGTGAGCTTCATGCCGAAGCACGAATTTTCATGGGAAGGAGTAAAAAAAGGGTCCTATTCTTTTAACAATCATAACTTTACGTTTTTGGGCCTCACATACCGCGTTGCTGAAGACTGATCAGTAGACACCTTTCCAATACGCAATGAACATCCTTCTAGTCAAAGAACACAGATTTTGTGGCCAAGCACATTATAATACCCAAGATTATCTCCACATGGCGGGAAGCCTCAGACCACACAGCATTCGATGGCACTCACTCGACCTTTCAGTACAGGGACCACAAGCATCAAGTGCCTTTTACATAGGTATCCATGTTACCAAGGGAAAATCTCATCCATCATCACACCATGATACACACGTGTGCTGGGGGATCTATCCTCTGATAATGTCATCTATCAGAAAAGCTTGGCAATGTCCCACACAATGTAAGAACATGCGGTTTGCGAGGTTTAGTTGATTCATAAGCATCGTCACATAACATTTTTACACATGTAGCATGGCGTCGACACTGGCCACCATGTCAATTGTCGAGCCAAAGGCTCGATTGGGAATGGTTCTTCAGCCCGCCCAACTAAACTGGTTATGATAGCCACATGTGGACCTGACCACATACAAGGTTTTCCTTGGTTTAATTCACTTGAATCCCTGGTGGAGGATGAGATTGAGTTTGATTGATCACGCCCCCGAGGGTACCACCCTGGCATACGCCCCACAAAGAGCATTTCCCTTGAGGAATGTTGCCACATTTTTGCAGCCCGACAAGTCTTTTTCCCAGGCACATTTTGCATGGACACTCCTAAGTGAAAATGGGGGAGGAAGCGTTGCTACAATCCAAAGACTGAACAACCAAAATCCCACCAAGAAATTAGCTTTCCATATCACAGCTTTCTCTTCTATATCAAGCATGCAAACTCTATGCTCAAGCATGGAAGATGTTGATGCTCTGTCAACATAAGAAGAGCGATGTCAAACCAAGTCTGTGTAGAAAACTTTGCCAAACCGAGGATGGTTTGTAGCTAAAGGGGAAGGAATGTTGCATGGTGACCTAGTCATGGTAAAAACAAGACTCTACCCCTTGGGTAGAATCGGTTGCTAAATACCGACTAGGTGTTTATACACCTTTACAGATAATCTGGGTAAATCACGTATTATCTTAAATAGAAATATCTGCCAATTCAATATTCCCATTTTGTTGATTGGTCAGAAGCTAGATTTTTTTTGTTTTGTTTTTAAGATGGTTAGAAGCTAGATGTTGTGGAAGAGTATGGACCATCTAGGTCCCTCTGATGACAAAAATAGAGTAGGAAATATCCTATAACATCATGCCATATGACAATATGTTCGTCGGTGGGTCGCACTCTTGCGCCCACCCTATTGGATTTTGCCCATTGGTTGAGCCCTTCAGGCCAAGAATTCCGTTCCAAGAGCTTCTATCCACTCCTCCACCCATTCACTTTCTTAGTGTCTTATACATTTCTTCCATTGGGGATGAGGTAATTTGCTGTAAGAATTCAATTAGAATGACATCTAGTTTTTACATTATGTATTACATGTGTCAAAAATATACCAAGTAGTTCTCCCCCTCCGATGGACGTGATCCATGTCAAATGGCACCCAAAATCCTTACGACAACTGTTTTTCTTATCTTATTTTACATCTTTATTTCACACCAGATGCATTTTAAAGTTCTCTCAAACCTAACCTTGTCGAGATAAGTGAGCTTCATAATTTTTGTTACAATTAAGTTTTATGCATAGCATTTTTCTATTCTTCTTATCAATGGTTGAATATGGAAATGAGCAATGAGAATAAGGGGGGGATGCTTTTGTTTGTTTCCATAGAGACTTCATTCACTTTCAAGAGGTGTGTGAGTAAAAATATTTGAATGCAACTTGATCATGAGCTTTGGTTTTAAAATGGGATGAGGGGAAGGTCGGAGTTGTTCACCTACCAAAAAAAACTGAATTTGTCATTTGACATGTCATTGAAACTATATCATCACATTGAAATGTATGGTTGAAATCTTGAGGGAAGTCGTTACGTACTGGTCCACTCCCTCTCTCTCTCTCTCTCTCTCTCTCTCTCTCTCTCTCTCTCTCTCTTAATGGGAGAGAGGTGGAAGAAAGTTGAGATGGTCATCCTTGGTTGTGGGGAGGAGCATCTGCTACTGGCTCCACTTGCCTAGAACCGACGACTTGGGTGTGATAGTGGTGCAATACCTACATGTAAGTCGTGGCTCATTTATTTGATATCTCTTTTTCTTCTTTTAGATTTTTTTAAGTTACGTGGGGGTGGTATGTTCTTTTCAAAAAGTGGATACATGTTCACATGTTTTATCCCTCGTCGTAGACTAGTGACGTTGGGTGCATACCAATACACTAAAAGTTGCGCAAGGAATTGACCGAGCCTCCCAACGACAATGTTTAAGTTGGAAATGATGAATTTGTGGATTATTTTATCGTAAATTGAAGGTTCATTGTACTTGTAATGGACACCTTTGTCTTTTGATTAGTATATTGCAATGTCTGTTGGGGAGGGAAAATCCATCTTTAAATGTAGGGTGGGCCAACCTCTCCACATTGCTTGAACATGTGCCTTGCCTGTAGGAAGTTTGATGGGATGGGTTGAGGATTGTAGACCCTCAATCACACCGGTGTTGGCTTAGTGGGCCAGGCTTATCGTCCAATTTGTGACATCAAAGGAATTGAAGAGGAATTTAGCNTCTCTCTCTCTATTAATGGGAGAGAGGTGGAAGAAAGTTGAGATGGTCATCCTTGGTTGTGGGGAGGAGCATCTGCTACTGGCTCCACTTGCCTAGAACCGACGACTTGGGTGTGATAGTGGTGCAATACCTACATGTAAGTCGTGGCTCATTTATTTGACATCTCTTTTTCTTCTTTTAGATTTTTTTAAGTTACGTGGGGGTGGTATGTTCTTTTCAAAAAGTGGATACATGTTCACATGTTTTATCCCTCGTCGTAGACTAGTGACGTTGGGTGCATACCAATACACTAAAAGTTGCGCAAGGAACTGACCGAGCCTCCCAACGACAATGTTTAAGTTGGAAATGATGAATTTGTGGATTATTTTATCGTAAATTGAAGGTTCATTGTACTTGTAATGGACACCTTTGTCTTTTGATTAGTATATTGCAATGTCTGTTGGGGAGGNGCGATCCGCAGTCCTATGCTGATGGACGCATTTGGTTGACCGTGGTCCAACCTCCGCGGACCGCATTGACTCGCGGCAGTGCGACCGCCAGGAGGATGCGGATGACTGGCCAGTGGCTCGACGTCGATGGCCGCAGTGACATCCAAACAGCCAGGCTCAACGACGGTTGCGCACACACCTGCGATTCGCACTGAGACTGCGGATCGCAATCTTATGCGACCTCTCCCAAACACACCCTAATGTTTTTGCGGCTTCCGACTAGGTGAGAGCGGCTTCTCCCTCTAATCCCTCTCCCCCCTCCTAGGGTTGTTCGCGCTGTCGCTCCCGCTGCTGCTGCCGCTAACATGTGCCGCTGCTGCCGCCTCTGAATTGTGCCGCTACTGCTGCTGCTGGATTGTGCTGCAGCTGCCGATTCGTCTTCTGCTGCTGCTGCTGCTGCTGCTTCTGCTGCTGCTTCTGCTTTTCCTGCTGTTGCGTCGGCTGCTTCTACTGGAGGTGCCTCTGGTGTTTTTGTTGCTGTTGCCGTTTGCTCTTCTCCTACAGCTGCCCGCTCCTCGCAACTTTCACCCGGCGGCAGGCACACTCGCCAAGACCTGTTGCTACCCTGGCAAGTCGGCTTCTCCACCGGGGGTTGGTCATAACCACCCCTCTCCCCCCCTTCCCTTGGCGCCTCCCCGCAAGGCATGCATTTGCACGGGGACCGAACTCTTGGTTGGAGGTCGAACCACCTCCCCGCTCATTCTGCTGCTGCAGCTGCTGCTTCTCTTCCGCTGCTGCCACTTCGTCCTCTGTTGCCGCTTTCTCGTGCTTGCCGTCACAGCAGTAGACGCTGTGCGGGACTGCTCTCGCCGCTCCCATACCAACCATCACCGCAGGTTCAGCAGGGTCACCACGTCTTGGCGATCTGCGGCTGGATTGCTCTCACCGACCCTGACCCACAGCTGCGGGTGGGCACCGTAGCATTTTACCTCCCAGGCTGGTGAGCCAGCCGCTTGAGTCCACCAGCATCACAACTCAGCAAGGACCAGCTGCTCGTCGGTGTCCTCGAGCAGGCGCAGATGGCGCTCAAGTTTCTGAACAAGAAGGGATGGCATCCTTCCAACCTTCGCAACCAAGAAAAGGTTTGATCTCGAATCTTCTGTTTCTGCCATTTCTGTTTTGAGCTGTTCAGGAAGCTTTTGCTCCAAACGGTTTGCCATACTCTCTCCTCGAATCTTATCTGCTGAGAGGTGGAAGGCATTGGCCCGTTGACTTTTGTTCAAGAAACTTACCCTTGCCCCTCCCTCCCTTCTTCTCCAAAACCTGTCATCCAGCCATCCTACATTAGATCATTCCTAGTACTCCCTCTCTTATCTTCTCCTTTCCTCACTCTCTTGCTCCCACAGTCTCATCTTTCCTCCCACTTTCCCCCCTTGTCAGCTTGCTTCTTTCATCCTCCTCCCCCTCCTCCCTCTTCCCCCTCACTTTTGTTTTGTTCTGATGAGCCGCCCTCTTATTGTCCCCTCCATTTTCTCCCCTTGGCACCCCCCTCCTCTCCTCCTTTCCACCTTTCCCTCATGCACTTTGCAACGAACACCCCTTACACTCACAGGTGTGGAAGGCGGAGCAGAAGCAGGAGGCGGAGCAGAAGAAGCTGGAAGAGCTGCGCAAGCAGATAGATGAGGACAGGAAGGAGGATGAGCTACGGCAGCTGCGGGAGCAGGCAGGGCTAGCGCCGTGAGTATCTGCCTTTGCACATCCCAAGACAGCATCAGAGTTCATTTTCAAGATTTGTTCCCAAGCAAAGGTGGATGGGTTGCACTGCACCGGGGTTAGGGAGCATGCAAAGGCATTGGGGTGCCGCAAGTGTCATGAGTCTTCTTGCAATGCGCTCGTGATATGTGTCTGCTGCTTCTGAAAGAGGGCAGGCAGGGCTTGCAGCTTTAGTCTGTTTCTGAAGAGGGCCTGCAGTTTTAGTCTGTCTCTGAAGAGGGCAGGCAGCTTTCGTCTGCTTCTGAATAGGGCTTGCAGCTTGAGTCTGCTCGGGCACAGTTCTCCTTCCAGGGCATGGCGCTATCGGTGCCAACCCATGAAATCTGGGATCCACCAAACAATTTTGCTGACACGGTTCCTCGATGAAACCGAAGATTGCTTGGCAGTAGTTGCGATCATCGGTGGTGCATCACACCTCCACACTGCAGCGCATGCAGTGCGTGTGGACAGCCATCCACGGGTATCTCATTGCTTTGAACGTCGACGAGAGAGGCGTAGTCTGCTGTGGCCCACCTTGTGCACAGGCTGCATTGAGCGCAGCGCAACACGTCGCAGCAGAATGCTGCGGAGCATGGGAGAGTTTGGTGGGACTGAGGGCACTCAGTGCGACAGTTGGAGTTTCGTAAGACTGAAGGTGTTTTGTAGGAATGTGGTTGGNTTGGAAATGATGAATTTGTGGATTATTTTATCGTAAATTGAAGGTTCATTGTACTTGTAATGGACACCTTTGTCTTTTGATTAGTATATTGCAATGTCTGTTGGGGAGGGAAAATCCATCTTTAAATGTAGGGTGGGCCAACCTCTCCACATTGCTTGAACATGTGCCTTGCCTGTAGGAAGTTTGATGGGATGGGTTGAGGATTGTAGACCCTCAATCACACCGGTGTTGGCTTAGTGGGCCAAGCTTCTCGTCCAATTTGTGACATCAAAGGAATTGAAGAGGAATTTAGCCTCCTTTTCGTTTCTGTCCGTAATGAGAGAAGGAACAATGAAACGCGGATAAAAAGAATTTTACACCCATCAGTAATATGTGATGAGCAATAACGGCATCGAATTAGCGATGATCCACAAAGACGCTGAAGTAGCAATTTGTAATGTTTTTGCGGCTTCCGACTAGGTGAGAGCGGCTTCTCCCTCTAATCCCTCTCCCCCTCCTAGACTTGTTCGCGCTGTCGCTCCCGCTGCTGCTGCCGCTAAAGTGTGCCGCTGCTGCCGCCGCTGAATTGTGCCGCTACTGCTGCTGCTGGATTGTGCTGCAGCTGCCGATTCGTCTTCTGCTGCTGCTGCTGCTGCTGCTTCTGCTGCTGCTTCTGCTTTTCCTGCTGTTGCGTCGGCTGCTTCTACTGGAGGTGCCTCTGGTGTTTTTGTTGCTGTTGCCGTTTGCTCTTCTCCTACAGCTGCCCGCTCCTCCTCGCAACTTTCACCCGGCGGCAGGCACACTCGCCAAGACCTGTTGCTACCCTGGCAAGTCGGCTTCTCCACCGGGGGTTGGTCATAACCACCCCTCTCCCCCCCTTCCCTTGGCGCCTCCCCGCAAGGCATGCATTTGCACGGGGGCCGAACTCTTGGTTGGAGGTCGAACCACCTCCCCGCTCATTCTGCTGCTGCAGCTGCTGCTTCTCTTCCGCTGCTGCCACTTCGTCCTCTGTT
>SZWC01008694.1:91582-113750 GCA_023375785.1 Penium margaritaceum
CTGCATGCATTGACCTGTGTTGCTCCGCCACTTGTATCTTCCTTCTTTTCCGCTTTCAATCTCCTACAGGATGCCAAGAAGGAAATCTATGGAGCCTCATCAGGGCGAGGGTCTGGAGGGGCGTCAGTCGAGGACGCCATTCGTCGACGAGCTCACTTTCTTGAGAAAGGTGGAGCAGGCGGAGGCGGAGGATCCAATGCATTCAGACGGTAGCTTATGCAGCCGTTTGATCATGTTTCAGGTGGAACCATTGGCAGTCGGTCTTCTTTTCTTTCCTTTCTCTTTTTCTCTTTGCTTCTGTTGGAGTTTTTGTCTGATGTGTTCCAAGCAGGAGTTTTTGTCTGATGTGTTCCAAGCACCCTCACAAGGCTCCATTCTCCTGCTGACTCTACGATGTGGCAGTGGTTCTTCTACTGCTTTTTATCCTCTAGTCAAGCTAGTTTAAGTGCAGAAGCACTTCACATTCTTACGAGCCACCCGTTTCAAGCAGTGAATCGAACCTTGACATCAGAAGAAAGAAAGAATTATCTGCGGCTTGTGTCCAGATGGCTCTGGGGATCAAGTAAGAGGGTTTATATGGCTACCTAGCCGACCAGCTGGGGCTCTTTGCCAGGAGTCTGTTCTTGAGCCCGTGCATCAAAGCAGTGAGTTGGAGCATGCTGTTCTGGAGCTGGCTCAACCTCTCTCCAGAGGTTCACGTAAGTGCCAATCATGATTTCATGCTGAATGCTGAGCTTCCCATTGCCATCCACAGGGGGAGGTACCAGTGACATTGCATGAAAGCTTTGCTGGAACACATGGGCCAAAGGTCACTTCAGTTTTTTTTTTCATCATCTCCTCCTGCTCCATGTATTACTCTCTGTTGAGCAGGTATAGATCAACTTCAGCCATGCAGGAGGTGGGTTCTCTCCGGCAGAGTAAAACTTATTTCCAGAACTAGGACCGCGGATCCTGCGTACAAGTCTACCACTGTGACCTCGAGGATAAGAAAGAATGGAATCTATCTTCTGTTGACTTATCTGTGCAGCATTCACAAGAAGTCGGTTCCTCACTGTGCTGAGGATGTTCAGCTCTCAGACTTCCTCCTGAGGCGCACGTTTCCTCGACACTAAACCAAAGAGTATGGACGCGACTCCACTCAGCAAAAGAAGTCCGAGAGAATGGCCGCATTACACAGCGAATCCTTGATGTTGTTCAGGGTCAGCTGAGGAGTGTCGCCGCTGTTCACTTGAAAATCCAGATAGAGAGGGTGACACCGAGGTCACTGATGAACAGTCTGTATTCCGTCTGGAGGGCTCATGGTCACACAAGAAGGATGCAGGCAGCGCCAGCACAGACGGCATGCGAGACCCTTCAACAGTGACCTGATAGATGGGAATTACAGGCTTCTTTTTCTCCACCTCCTTTCCAGCTTCACCGGCAGCCACAGACGTCTGATCTACAGGCGAAATTGCCCTACTTCTTGTTGCAGCTTGACTGTGCCGTAAGCTAGCTGACGGGTGGACTGAAGCAGCTCCTCTCCGCTTGTAGTTAATCCAAGTGACCCACGCGATGGCCATAACGAAGAGGGCAAAGCAGGTGACGCAGATGACAATGAGAGCAATGCCTCCATTTGCTTCCTTGGCGTCCTTGACTGGTGTCGAGTTGGTAGTCACAGGTCCGTTCATTGTGGCTTTTGCGCCAGGAAAGCTGTTCATTGTAGGTACTGTTCGAATCTCGCTGGAACAGGACCTGTGAATGAAAGTGGAACAGGACCTCTTTGACATGTGAAATGTACGAGCTAACAGCCTCTGTTCAATGACTCAGCTTCTCACTCTACGGCGACCAGTTGAATGATCTTGTTCTACAAGTTGAATCCAACATACGGAAGTCGATGGAAGTGGCATCAAATTGGGAAGAAAGTGAAAATAAATGACTCAGACAACGAGGCGTGACTTCGAAATGTGGAGGCGAGGTCTTCCAGTGCACAAGATGCATGTCTTGGTCTTCTTCCGAAACGGCTCAGTCAACAATCACAACATTTTCAGCATCTGAGGTGTTTCATGCCCCCGAACGTCGGAGATAAACCGATGGAAGCCTTGGCGTTTGGGACAATCGTCTCTTTGCTGGTCTTTGTTCACGGTCCTCCCTCCTACAATGCACGACGGCTGCTTTAGAGGATTCAAAGCCTACGTGGTGGCCAAGGCAGGCTGGCAGGCTGAGTGGCTTGTGCTTGGTCGCAAACCCATCACTCGGACTGTGCGCTTGGTCGGAAAGCTGTGCGGCAGCCGGCGAGTACCTCTCCCTCCGGACCACTCGACCCAGCACTCTGCTTTCGTACTTTCCTCCTCCTCTCCTGCGTTTACGTGGCAAAGCAAGCGGAAGCCAAGCGAGCGAAGCGCCTGCAACAGAGCTGCGTGAGCGCTTCACAACGCCAGACGGGTGCATGGTCAGAACGCCTCGATTCAGGCTGCTCTTCTTGGGACCTGAAACACCTCCTGTCCTCCTTGTCCTTTTTGGGGTTAGTGAGCCTTCTCACCTAACACCACCATCCCTCAATACTTTCCAGCAAAAAAGTATGCTTATGACAACATTGAATCAACCAAAAAAAAATCAGTGCCTATTCCGACCGAATATCTACTGAATAGCATAGATGTATTTTTGGATGGTATCCTGATTATCATGGCACGTCTCTATGAAATGTAAGCGCCAAACAAAGTTGGCCACAATCATCAAACCATCTATGCAGTTTACAAGCCATCCTTGAACCCAACCAACATATTTTTTAAGCATTTTAATTGTTTTCCAATAGAATACCCTATGTTCGGGATTTTGACTACGATGGAATCAACGTGATGATGTAAAAATCCAGAAGATGCCTCATGAAGGAATGAACTTAAAGTCACAAATATCCATTTACATATTTTACGTACTCCTCTTATTCTAGTACATGAGACATTGCTGCTCGTTGACCGTAGCAGTTCTTGCAGTTGTCCGCGCGGTGTGGGTCACAATGAAGATCGCCCAAAGATATGTTTGTGATCGCCCCTTGGGGAATTTCGCCACATCACCGCAATCCAAAGCTTGCGTAAAATTATGCGGAGTATTTCGTAAAGTGAACGAATTTAACATTTCTTGTCAAAGATCATTCGCTTGGTCTTGAAGCTTCGCCTGTGAATGTTGTGATTAGTGAAAAACCATAAGAATCTCCTCCATGGCCTAATGTCACCGCATTTCCATTACATGCGCAACCCCTCCTTCGTACCCTTGGCATTATCTTTGATTGGTCATCGTTGTATCCTTATCGAATTTCGGATTCTTTGGTATCCTCTTCATTGGTGTTGTGAACAGTTCCTCTGGGCAATGAGTTCCTGCTGATTTTTAGGCGAGGAAATGATTCTGTCATGTACTCCTTCACTCTGCCACTTTCCAGCTCATCTGAACTGTTTCACTACTCCACCTCTTTTTCCTCCTCCGCCTCTTTAACGGTTGTTTCATCCCACAGCGATAAGGAGAATTTTGGCCACGCAATCACAAGCCTTTAGTTTCTTAGATCCCAACAGTGTCGTCGACGCTATCTATAACTTCACTCTCTTTAGTCATTCATCACAAAACTTCCTAGATGTTGAGTATTGTTACGCCTCAACTGATTTCAATGATTGCAATGTTGCTCGTCCCCAAAGATGGTTTTCTGAAGATACCATGTTTACTTGCCCACTCTAAAGTTAAAAAATATCAATTGTAACTAAAATTGTGCGACACGCCTCCCTTTAAATCATCAAAAACGAGTCAGGACACGTGCCCGCAAATCCATCACAATCCATGTGTGAAATCAATGAACTTTACCAAACCGGATTGATCCAATCAGGAGGTAATACACATGTGGCGGAAAATGATCAAGCTCTGCCTGCCTCCTTCTGCCATTGGGTGTCCATTTGATCAAACCAACAACTGAAAACCCTCGCCGGCAAGAGCAAGGCCACGATGTCAATATTCTTATGTGATGGTTAACTCCAAAAGCAGCAAAGTATACCTTTGAATTCGTCAACCACATCTAAACTGTCAATCCCTTTAACTTTGCATAATCGAATAGCTGTGAGAGGGTTGTTCGATTCAAAGCTTCAATTAAGAATGAGATGTTTATGCTTCCCGTGCCCAAATTTGTGAAAACCCTCCAATGACGTGTTGATTTGTTGGAAAATTTGGTTGTTGAGGCTCTTGAGCGCAAACAGCATTTAGTGCGCTTCATTGTCTATTTATGCATGCCTGCTTATGCTTTCTTCCATTGCCTTATGTGTGGATCCAAAAACAAATAGCCGTTGCAAAGGGTTCATTGATCCTAACAGGGCAGTGGACTCATCGGCCAGCAGAATTTTAACATGCGGGGGAAGTTGCAAAACCAATTGTACTTTGAAGGAAATTCAACAATAACTGGGCGGTTGGCGAGTATTGGGGGTCTGTATTTGTATGTTTCCATTTTGTTCAACCTTAAAGATGAGAAAAAAATGCTCATATGGTTTTCCAATACTTCGTTTGAACATTTTTTAAAGGGTTTGAAGTTGCTTGAAACTTCTAGAGTGGAGCATTGGTGGTTAGGAAATTTTTTCTGAATGTGGATCTTTTTCTTGACGACGATATAACGAAAAAAATGTACTTGGAGTGTTACGGCTCATCTACGTGAAGGAAGTAGCCGGGCTAGGGATCATCTAGCCTCTCCCACAACATCTTTTATGTGCTGAAGAGGTGTTTGAGCCGCAATGTAGATCAATACCTTTTCTTTTTTTCTTCAAGGGAGTGACAATGTATCCATTGAATTCTTGATATCTATCTCACTATCCACGTTTCCCACATTAACAATGCCACATCCATTTTTGGAACTTTTCGCTTCTTTATTCTTGATACATCGAACCAGAATGCAAAAGACAAGATGTATCCAAATGCAGACGTTTTTTCAATGCCGCATGTGGTGATTTGTGACGTTCTTATCAAACAGTATGATTTATTGTGACCACTTGGTCGTGTCCATGCCCTTGCAGATCCCTGATGCGGACCCAGGTGATACCCCTGCGTCGTCTGGTGGTCAACTACCAGCTTGGAGCTGACCGACGACCATCCCAAAGTCCTCGACGCTGTCTAAGACCCTCTGCAGTTTTTCAGCAGCACGTAGGATTTCGTCAATGGACTGGTCGTGGGCCCGACTTGCATGATTTTACATTGTGTGTCAACCATTTTATACTGGAAGCATGCATGTGACCAGTCCTAGCGTCCGGCTTGTGTTTCTACATGTCTAGGTTCAGAGGATGTAGCGTTCTGACTTGTCTACGTAGAGTTACGGCCAAAACTGTGGTTTTGGGCCGGTTTTAAGACAGATCTTGCACTGCCATGTGTGACACCCGCCGTGCGCCGCGGCATGTACTTATGCCATGGACCAGTCACTTGTTATTTCTCTCTGCAAATGCTATTGAAGCAGTATGACACTTTGCCTTGTGTCTCCTAGGAAGACCCTTGCCATTGTGTGTACAACTTGTGACTATCGCCAGCGTCTGACAAGGCACTGACGCCTAGTCAGTGGCCAAGTCGCTAGGAAGCTTCCGCAAATCTTCTCATGGTATCATAGCGGGAAGAAAATTCTCGCTGACCTGCGTGGCACAGACGCAGCAGAACAGCAGCAGTGAGCGTCACCACTGCACTCGATTCATCAGAACTGGTCGACGTCACCTGACTGGCGACGACATCACCCAACTTTTGCACATGAAAGCAACAACAGCACCCGCTAGCAACAGCAAGCGGCAACTGCAGCAGGCGACAGCCGGTAGCAGCTACCAGAATTAGCGTTAGCAGCAGCTACACCAAGCCGCAGCCACAACAGGCGACGGCAGGCAGCAGCAGCATAAGCTTGCGGCAGCACCAATTCGTAGCAGTAGTAACGCGTAGCGGGAGCAACACACAACAGCGCAACGCAGCGGCATCAGGCAACAGCCGCAACAGGCGGCAGCGGGTAGTAGCAACAACAGCACGTGGCAGCAGCAGCGCGTAGCACCAACAGCACGCATCAGGAGCAGCACGCAATACCGTTGCGAAGTGGCAACAAGCACAAGCCTATTAAGGCGGTGACAGGAAGAACCAGTAGCAGCAAGTAGCAGCGCGCAGTAGCAAAGGTATTAAGCAGCATAGTACTAACGAGCACAAATAGCAATGCGTAGTAGCAGCAGTACACAGTAGCGGCAATGTGCAGCAGCAGCAGCGCGTAGCAGGAACAACGTGCAACGGCGCCAAAGCATAGCACGGCACTACTAGCAATTGCACTGCTGCTGCTGTAGGCGTAGACGCAACAGCAACAGCAGTCAAGCGAAAGCTGCTGCGGAGCTTTTGTGCAGGTTTTGCGCAGCTGCCGCGGAGCAGCTGCTCAATAATTGCAAGGGCTATCAGCAATAAAAGATAATGTGCTGCTGTCAACATTTTCCTTGCTTACGTCACCAGGTCCGTGGTGACATCAGCAAACCCCTACTGACGTCATCACTTGCCTTAGTCAATTTTTGCGGTCGGGAAGTAAAACGTTGCAAGCATTTCAACTCCTCGAGAACGGCTTATGGCTCTGCAATCTGACTGGTTTGACATCCCGGTCCATATTGAGCGCTGACATGGCCCCGACCAGTGACAAGGACCAAGGACCACAAGATCCCTCTTCCTCCTCCTCAGAGGTCATGAGTCCACGCTGGTAGGCTATTGACGACCTGCAAGGTCAGCAAGATGAGATGTGTCGCATGTAGCAGCAGCGAACTGACGCCATCTGTACGTTCACTAATCTTCTTTGTGGTCAGTCCACGGCTCCAGCAGACCTCCAAGAGAGTCGGCGGTGTCACACCTTCTACATAGTAGTCTGCATCTACACCGAGGAGAGCAGCGGGATAGGACCCGCCACTTCTTGATCCTTTGGATTAGGACCCTACCATGCAAGGTATGGTGGATGACACTCCTGAGGAGGAGATTGGCGTACTTCAGGAGCGTCTCCGCCAGCTACAGGTGCGGTCTGATTCCCTGTCTTCAGAGATCTCATCCATGCTTGATTCCTACCTCAGTGACTTTCCTCGTCCCAGTGTCTTCTCCATCCATCGTCCTTTCCAGCCTGTAGTTGCTCTCCATACAGAGCGGCAACCTAAGTACTTCGAGACACCGCTCCAACTATATGTTAGCGAGGATAGCTTTGACAGCTAGGAGACTCTCTTCCAGGTAGGAGCCACTTCGAAGGGGGCATGGCCCTACTATCATAGTCCTTACTAGGTTACAGACCGCGCTCAGGTGCTGACAACGGCTCAGGCAATGCGCGGACTCCTTTCCGTCATACCGGCGAAATGATCGTGGACTTTCGTCATTTCCTTGGAGAGGCCGACACAAGCGCATGTGCTCATCCACGTCAGGGCTGGGACCTGGCATTGTCCATGCTTGCTACAGAGACACACGCCACCCGCGCAGCTCACATTTGCGCCATTCAATCCCTCCATGAGGGACCTGCTGAGCCCGCAGCCGATAACTGACGACGTGCCATTCACATCTAGATGTGCCTTGGGACCTTAGGAGGTACACAGCTGTGGGCGCTTTGCACGCTCATGATCGGAATTTTTCTTAAGGACACCGACATCTTCTGTGAGTACAGCGACGACGTGCTCGAGCCCTTCTCTACCTCTCTTTAGATTCTTCCTTGGACACATCAGCTTTTTCTCCAGGTGACTTTCGCACGTGAGGCAGCCGTGGCCCATCAGGAGAGTCCCCTTGCTGTAGCAGTCATCACATCGCCACCAACGCCCCTGATGCAGTCTACTTCTCCATCCTCTGGCACATCCCCCTCTTCCCCCTCCACCCCAGGCACCTTGACTCAGGTGTAGGCTGTGACAGCATCAGCACAGGGAAAGAAGAACAGACGATGGTGTGGTTTGGGCCACCAACTGTCCCAGCCACGATAGTCGTCGCACGATAGCAGTGGACGTACTCTTCACTGCTACAACTGTGGCAGCGCTTGTCACTACACCAAGTGCTTGTAGTTGCTTACCTAAACGCATATCACTCACGGTCTGCGTTGATCAACACAGCCTCTGGTTGCGCAGCGACCATAACCATAGCAGTTCCCGCTTCCCCACCGACGAGCACTGGCGACCCGGACCCACGTGATTGCATCATCGCAGAGCTCCGTCAACTTCTAGAGCTTCGCTCTCAAGGTGGTGCGAGTGTGTCGACATAGCCGGATGATTCACAGACCATTTTTTGTCAGTTCTCGTAGCTCTTGATGACTCGTGTGGGGGGACACGGGCGGGATGTGATGATGATATACCTGACAGTACTAATTGGATTCATCAGTCTCACCTTTGTGCCCTTCTTTGTTCCTCCTCCCATGTTGGTCAGCGTCCGTCTGAGGCCGAGTGTTCCATCACTCGTTGCACAATGACGTCCTCCGGTTGTGATCCTGGTGGCACTTGCATCATTGATTCTAGTGCCACGTACCACATGACCTATCGTCGTAGTGACATCATTGTCCTCGGTCTTTTGGCATCTGTTCGTTTTGTCCACACAGGCTCTGGTCAGTCAATTCTCGTCCAAGATGTTGGGGTCGTATGCCTCGATGGTCCGTCCGGCTCCGTGTATCTTTCTGAGGTGTTTTTTGTACCTGACCTTGAGCTCAACTTGCTTTCTGTGCATGCTTGCACACTCGTGGGACTCTCAATGGAGTATATTGCAGACTCTGCGACTGGGACAGCTCTTGATAATCGCACCGTTGTTCTTTGTGCCTCCGTTGTGGATTATCTGTACCGCGTTCCTTGGATCTCTTCTTTTCCTTGCTCCCTTACTGATTGTGCTTGTATGTTTATCAGTGTTGTTCTGTCTGCTACGCACAAGCATCTACTACATCCTCACCTGTGTCATGTGGGCTCCAACACTATGTCAAAGCTCATTCGGACACAGGCCATCCTCGGTCTTGACACAACTTGCTTCAAGAAGCCCCCCAAGACCAATTGTCTGTTCTGCACTCACGGTAAGATGCATCGTTGCACCTACCCTGACTCCCATTCTCGATCCCTTTGCCCTCCCGACTTGGTTCTCTTGGATCTTCTTGGTCCTTTTCCTGTCGAGTCTTTTCTGATTTGGCCCGATACATCTCGACTCTGGCTGATGACTTCACATGGATGCAGTGGGTCTACAGCCTACGCCAAAAGAGCAACACCGCTCCCGTGGTTCACCTCTGGCTAACGATGGTCGAGCGTCAGTCACGACACACGCTCCATACCTTCCGCTCTGATCGCGGCAGTGAGTTTCTTTACAAAATGAACACTTTCTTTGCCAAGCGTGGGATTTTTCACCAAGTTTCTACTCCTCCTACTCCTCAACAGAACGGTTTTTCTAAGAAGTGAAACTGCACCATGGAGGACGTGATTCATGCTATGCAGTCTGAGTGTGGTCTCCCTTATTCCTGCGCCTTTGAAGGATTTGCCTACATGACGTTGGTCTTGAACCACCTCCCGCATGGTCCCCTTCTGGACCACATTACACCGTACGGGCTCTGGTTTGGCCACCGTGCCGATCTGCGTCTGGCTCGTGTCTAAAGATCCGTGGCTTCTGTGTGGTACACAGAGGACCACTAGGGGTCCAAGGTCTCACTGTGGTGGCTTGTGTGCCTTCGTGGACATCTCCCCGCGGTCAAATGCCTGGCCTTCTTGGGATCTTGCCTGTCGTTGCATCATTGAGTCCTGCGACGCACTCTTATTTGAGTCGCTCTACTACCGTGACCTGACTTCTATCCTGTCGTTGTTTGCCTTACACGTTCTTACATGTGAGGCTTCTCGACAGATGGGGGAGTCTCGGCCTCTGAGCACCTCTTATCCGGCTGATGTGTCCGTTGGAGCCCCCTCCACTTCTCGGTCTCCAGCTCTTGATGACCCAACGATCATCGCTCTCGGGCCAGAGACCTCTCTAGTCCAGCCGGTATCTACCCTTGTTCCTTTGCACCCCACAGGCACTCATGACTCTGTACCTTCTTCCACGAGTACTCCTGCCTTTGTGTGTGGTCCCGCCTTGACTCCTACTCCTGCTCTTATCCAGTCATGTGTTCCTCATCATTTCACCAGCATCTCCTCACACTGCATCACCTGCCCCTTTGCCTCAGTCCTTACCAGACGTGGTCGTGCCTGTCTCTGAGCCTGAGGTGGGTCCCTCGAGCCCAGGTTACTCACGAGAGCCCAGTGGTTATCTTCGACCATTGGTCTCCGGAGTTCAGCGGGTGTCATGTCTGGCACCCATGCGCTCCACTCGTAGCGTCGTGAGTGGTGATGTTGGGACAAAGGCCCTAGGCCTAAGTTTCTGCACAGATCACAAGTTATGGTTAATCACCCCAATTTCACACACTTGATGATCAGTGTATCAAAAATTGTATTTGTGCATACTAACATTTTTCACAAAACATCCATACCAATGCATGCCAGCCAAGCCGTGAGATACATTCCTTGTACAATATCAAACCTATACTGGGCTTGAAGTGATGTTTAGTAGTCTTAACAAGCTGTCCATGTTCACTGGTTTGTTCACTTCCCAACACATTTGTTGATACATAGTCTCACAATTGCCTCACATGTTTCACATGTGAGGCAATTGGTCATACATGAAGATCATACAGAGGTACATCTAGTGTTCCCTATACCGCACAATTTGGCCAGTCGCGAGCTTTGTATCGCTTGTGACGTGGCAGTTGACCTTGTGGTCGTCAAGCCCAGTTGTGATGCGTGTGCACTTGCCACTCACAGCTCTCCCTATATGGAGCCTGATCTGGGTACACTGAGGGAATATCTCACATCAAAGGATGCAAACGCCTAGCATGATCCTTGTGAGGATGGGTTTTTTCCATCCGAGAGCACGAAGTTTACGAGCTAGTCAAACTTCCACCTGGGAGAAAGGTTATTCAGGTCAATTAGGTCTTTCGAAAGAAAGTGAACCAAGATGGCTCACTGGAACACCACAAGGCTCATTTGGTAGTCAAGGGGTATTCTCATATCAAGGACATCGATTACACTGACACCTTTTCCCAAGCCGGCCACATGACCTGAGCTCAAGCTCTGTTTGGCGTGGTGGCTCACCATGACTGGGAACTGCACCAGATGGACTTGAACAATCCATTTCTCCAAGGCTCCCTCCATGAGGAGAATTTCATGGCCAAGCCACCAGGCTTTGAGGATGGTGACAAGGTCTAGCGCTTGCCCAAGTCCTTGTACGGCCTTAAGTAGTCTCCTCGGTGCAAGAACCAGGATATTTTTGGCACCGTGACTCGTGCGGGATATATACAAAGCGAGGTAGATCCCTCTCTTTTTATGCGACGGACACCGGAGCTTTTCACCGCCATACATGTCTATGTGGATAACCTTCTGATCACGTCTCCTTCCATGGAGGCCGTGAAGGAGGCCAAGGCGGTCCTCCACACTGCCCATACGATGAAGGATCTTGGTCCTGCAGTACTATTTCTTGGCATGGAGATCGTGCGAGACCCCAGATGTCGGACACTTCCGCAACATCAGGCCCCATACGCACATGTTGTGGGGGAGCACTTGAGTGACCTCCTTGGTGCAATGCCCATGGCCTACACACCTCTCAAACCTGACGGGCAGGATGACCTAAAGGTGGACAATCCCACACAGCCGGGAGAGACTGTGGATATGACCTTGTACCTTTGCCCCATCGGATCTCAAATGTACATGGCCACTACCACACGCCCCGAAATTGCTTTTGTCGTCAACCTCCTTGCATGGTTCTCGCAGGCTCCACGTGCTAAAGGCCTCCATGCGACTATGCAAGTGGTGCGGTACGTGGTCTCTACACACTACCTCGGACTCTGCTTTTTTTGGCACTATTCGATGGTTCTTGAAGGCTATACCGATAGCTACTTGGCCTGGATTCAAGATGGACGCAGTCGCATCAACTACGTTTTCCTGCTTGGAGGTACCACTATGTCCTGGCGTAGCAGGAAGCAGGGCTACATTGCATGTACCTCATCGGCGGTAGAGTATGTTGCTCTGGGTACACGGGTTGCCGAGGCAGTGTGGCTGCATCGCCTATTCCTATAGTTGGGTCAAACAGTGCCCACCATTGTGCTTCGGTGCGAGAACCAGAGTGCTCTTATCATTGCGGAGAACTCTGGTGTGTTTCATGCTCGCACGAAGTACATTGCGGTTGAGCATCACTTCTTGCGTTATCTGGTGGAGCGACACATGATCTGTGTCATATGGATCGGCACAGACAAATAGCGTGCTGATTTCTTGACGAAGGCACTGGTGCGCAAAAAAAACTGGTGGCCATTCATTCTGTTGGGCTGTGCACCTAGCCTAAAAGTGGTTGAGTGCGGGGTGTATCTGTGCCTGGGTCATGACAGTTTCTCCACTCGTTGTTGCACTCGTTACAGTATTGCACCTATATGGACATGCGTACCATCGCGACATGGGGGAGTCTTGTGATTTATGACGTTCTTATCGACCTGTGCAATTTACTGTGACCACTCGGTCGTGTCCATACCCGTGCAGATCCGTGATGCGGACCCAAGTGCCACCCGTGCATTGTCTCGTGGTGGACTACCAGCTTGGAGATGACCGACGACCGTCCCAGAGTCCTCGACGCTGTTTGCGACCTTCTGCAGTTTTTCTACAGCACGCAGGATTTTATCAATGGACTGGCCGTGGGCCCGACTTGCATGATTTTGCATTGTGTGTCAACCGTTTCATGCCATATGCATGCATGTGTTCAGTCGCAGCTTCCGGCTTGTGCTTTTGCATGTCTAGGTTCAGATGGCGTAGCGTTCTGACTTGTCTACACTGAATTATGGCCAAAACAGTGGTTTTGGGCCGGCTATAGGACAGATCTTGTACTGCCGCGTGCGACACCCACCATGCGCTGTGGCAGGTACTTATGCTATGGACCTGTCATTTTTCATTCTCTCTGCAAATGCTATTGAAGCATTATGACACTTTGCCATCTCTTAGCCAGACCCTTGCCGTTGTGTGTGCGACTTGTGACTATCGTCACCGTCTGACAAGGCTTTGACGCCTAGTCAGCGGCCAAGTCGCTTAGAAGCGTCCACAAATATTCTCAATCGAGCGAGTGCTGATGTCGTCAGACTTGAGAGAAAAAGCACAAAGTCCTCTATACAGGGGTTTGTGAGTTTTCTCAAGAAAGTGTTTGACAGTTTTGAGTGGAGGGGCCAAAACACCGCATGCGTTGAAAGGGAACCTGCTGGGCCTTGCTGCCGCGAGGCCCAACAGGAACCCTTAAACCCCAAGTGTAGTTTTGGGTAGGGTTTGAGAGTGGTTTGCATTGATAAAAATGGGTTTGCTTTTTAGGAAAACAAAATTATTGGAACAATTGTTTTTGCTCGATCATGATCAAGCGATTAGCCTCCTTTCTTTTTTTTCCGACTCGCAAACCCCCATATGCGACGGATGTAGGGTTCTGTGTTTTCGCGGGCTCCGCCCGCGCAAACAGAGAAAACCCTAAATCCATGTATCGGGGTTTGTGAGTCGGGGGGGTAAAAAAAAAGGATCCAATGTTGCAGTAAGGTGCACAAGGTTACGTAGTGAGGTTTGCAAAGTTGGCTATAGGTGAAACAAAAAGAGTTTCAAAAACAAACGTAGGGAAAAACATAATGTAAAAACTCCCCTTCATCTGAATTTTATGTGTAATGTGTTTGTTCCATTTGATGTAACTGTTATGCTTGTACTCTTCCCAACGTACATTCAAATGTGACCTCTGGAAAACATTTTCTCGAATCACATGTGCAAATCAACAGTTTGACATCAATGTTATTTAAAAATTGTTGTATTTTACCCATTTTCACACATGGATTTATTCCATGGACTACCTTCTACACATTTGTTGTATCCATACGTGTATCCACGTCTATGTACATATGCAGTCGTTTATGAATTTTAAAAAATAATAGCTGAGTCATTTGTATAATATCTATTCAATCCATGTAGTATCTTCTTCACATTAATATGATCCAACCATCCAATGACAATGATTCGTTGTGATTACGTATGTGACAAAAGAATCATTTGAAAGAAGGTGAATTATTCATCACAAATTGCAATTTCAATCATGTTTCAAAATGTTTCTCCTTTCTTAAGCATATCAATCTAACAATTCTGTTTTGGCGTAGAAAAACCTTGGATCCGGGTATGTAGGCTCAGCTGTCTTGGAGCGTGTAGCAGTTAGTTCCTCGCTAGTTCCTCTCGCGTCCGGAGATTGAGGTGGTCAATTGTGCTCGTCTCGTTGACCACTTCGGCGAGTGTGAGAAACAAAGCTAGTACGTCTTTAAAATTCAACCATGTTGGATATCATTGTGTTATTTCATATGTCTTGCTTCGAAACAAAGTACGGTTCACAGATTGCTGGTTAGCGTACGCCCCCAAAACAGGTCCACGAACCGATAACAATAGGTAACTACGTAAACCAAAAAGGCTAATCGCTCAATCACGATTCTCACAAGGAGAGGGGAAGATGCAAAGCGAGTGGTGTGACACATCACCCCCTTTGCTTTGCTCGATCGGCTACTCCAGTCGCCGACCGAGCATGGCCATGAACATGGATATGGCTTACTTTTGTTTAAACTTTTTGGATATGGATATGATAGTATTCGATTTACGGATATCTTAGGTTTATGTTAACAAGCGGAGTCACTATATACTCCAAGTTATGCACAATAAGCCCCATCCGCCCCTCCATCGGATCGATAAGCCTCATCCGCCCCTCCATCGGAACGATAAGCCCCATTCGCCCCTCCGTCGGAGCGATAAGCCTAATCCGCCCCTCCGCTATCACGATAAGCCTGATACGCCCCTCCGCCAGCACGATAAGCCTCGTTCGTCCCTACCCATGAACAATAAGCCCCAGATACCCCTTGCAATTGTTGAAGTCTTAATGTGACGGCATACGGTTCATTTTTCTACTGGAGAAGGGTGTCTTGGAGTTATTATTTCACTTTCCCCATAACTTGGTCCTCATTTTGTACAACCACGCGGCATGCATGTACTCGAGACATATGGTTGAGTATGAAGTCGACAATGAAAATGTTTTGGTACTTGAAAATGTGCGGTTCAGCGTGCTTCATGTGCTCGTTTACTAGGGGTATGCTTTCATTCTCAACATATCTCAACGAGTCCGGGTTCCCGTCAATCCACACACCGCACGTCTGCATGGCCGTATTATGAGCACATGCAATGTCCTCGTCACATGGAAACACTCCTTGCGGATCCTCGGCCCTGAGCTGGCAAGGTTTATGCACTGGCATCCAAACGTCATGCCGCGCTTAACAGCTGGCCAGCGCAACGAGCGATACGCGGGCTAATTACATTACGCCGCTGGACCATTTGACAATTCTCCGTGTTTCAACTTCCGCGGCATGCCATGACGAGCTGCCGAGCGCATGTCGCTGTCACATCCTTTCAACCGCCGATGCCTATTGGCATGCCATTGGATACCCAAAAGCATGGTGTAATATTAGTTGCAGGCGGACTGTGGATGACAGGCACTTCAGTGGCAGAGTGTGTGCATCAAAAGGGGTATCGGCGGACAGTGCCCTCATCCTACATGTACACCTATCCTCGGATTGTCCGCCACTTGCACCACATGTTTTGGCAGGGTACCTCTGGAGTTTCATCCGGTGTCATTCAGTGTTGCTTCGTCGTCGTTGACACCGTCACCGCTCCCTCTAACGATGTTGCTTCTGCTGTTGCATCCTTTGTGAATCCGGAATGTTGGACGACCAAGTCGTAGAGGACGCCGGTAAGCGTAATGAGGAGGGTAGATGGGATACATATGATGCTGTTTTTTGGACGAAATACCCACCGTTTTGGATGGCTTCCCAGGAATATGCGTGGCTCGTTGCCACGCAACCAATTCCTCACAAGAACGCTCCTCGATGTGCTGAGGGACCTGCACCGCGGTGGTACCCCAATAACCCACCGCCAAACAACCCATCAAGCGCGTTTGAACATGTTATGTTTTGGTTGACTCGGGATTGGAACGATGATTGGTGGTCCTGGCGGTTGGACGAGTGGGACGCCCTCCCACAGAACCAACTCCCGGATGAACCACCCCGTGCTCCCAGGTCCCCCGATGTCCAGGAAGCCGGACCGGTTAGGTTTACCATGTGGCGCCATCGCGTCCTGTCCGTGCCACATGGCCACCTCGGTAATGCTCACTTTGTGCCCATGATGCATCATGTGTCTGCTTTTTTTAGGAAGACGGAGACAATCGATGGAAGTACAGGTTCCTCTTCTTGGTTTTTCCGGGACTCCATTGTAAACCGGATCTTTCCCATGTTTTTTTCTACTATGCTTTCATGGACAGGTGATTCGGACGATAAACCATGCCACAGCCCGAAGAAGCAGAAGGGGACGTTGAAGGAGCCGGCAGAGGGTATGTTCTTCGACAACATGGACGCCGCCCGTGCGTTTGTGGAGGACAACGCGGTTGACAACCGCTTCGGACTTAAGTGGGTGCGTAGTGAGCCTGCCAGATTCCACATGACATGCACCGAGGCAAAGAACAAGGGTTGTACCTGGCTCCTGCGCGTTTGTATGACAAGCAAGTTTGGTGCCATCACTGTGTTACACTACGCCGACGAACACAAGTGTGTCCCCAAGATTGGCCGCGGCAATCCGGCCCGCCAGAAAGGGTGGGTGGCCCGCAAAATATCCGAGACCCAGCAACGCGACCCCACAGCGTCAACAGCCACCCTGCGGCGGGTACTCCACGAACGGACCGGCATCAACATCTCCAACAACACGCTGTGCCGCGCAAAGACATAGGCCCAGGAAAACTTGATGGGCAAGAAAACCGACATGTGGAGTCTCTTTCCGTCTTACGTCGACGAGGTGCGCACACATGAACGCTTGAAATCTTCAATAATTGCATGGTCATGTATGTTTCATGTCAATTGACATGCGTATATCCATTTTGTGCATGCAACTGAGACGCGTTGACCCACGCACCCACGCCGTTGTGCACAAGGACAAGTATGGTGCATTTCTATGGACATTCGTCGTTCCAGGAGCTGCCATGATCGGCTTCCAACACAGTCGCCGCATTTTTCCCATGGATGCTATTTTTCTGAAAAAGCATAAGCAAACTCAATTGCTTACCCAATTTTTTTACGCCAATGAAAACGCAGTGCCCATGGCGTGGGCATAGGCACCGACCGAGGACAAGAAGAGCTGGAATTTTTTTTGTTATCCTTGCGTATCCCACTCTTGCTCTGCCCATGACGTGCATCATCACAAACAGAGAGAAGGGCCTGGAGAAAGCGTTGAAGAAGTACCTAAGTGGTGCTACACACACGTACTATGCATGGAACTTGTGCGAGAACGTCCGCATTTCCTATGGGAAGAAAGCTGCACACTGGGCATGGAAGTGTGCGCATGCGCAGAATGTCGACCAGTGGCAAAAGGCAACCACCCACCTACGAAAAATGGGTGCATCTGCCTACGCATATCTGTTTGGCAGGCCAGGTGAGGATGGGACTGTGGTCAGGGGTGTACCTCTGGAGAAATGGACATGTCTCAACTGCCCTATAGGGAGGGGGGGGCACACCACCTCCAACATAGCAGAGAGTTGGAACGCACGCATTGCTCCGCACCGCAAGAAGTATCCATACTACTATTTTGTCAGCATCCTACCCTTTGTGCAGCGCATGTTTTGTGCTCGACGTGCCTAGGTTGAAGCTGTGCAGACCTCCTTGGCCCTTGCCCAAGCTCACCGACTGCTCAACTACCTAGTAGTGGCACGTGAGCACACTATGACTGAGGAGGGCCCAAGCACTGCAACAGTGGATGGTCCAACCAACAATCCCCGACAGGTAGACCTACTTGAGAAAACGTGCAGCTGTGGCCGGTGGAAGGAGTTCGGAATGCCATGCTATCATGCATGCGCTTTCCTGCTCGTGAAGGGCATCAACGCAGAGAACCTTGTCGACCCTGGACTCACGCGCATGGCGTTCCGACGGGCATACAACCCCATCCCCTCTCCAGTGGTGAAGAACATTCTGCCCGTCGAACCACTATGGCTGCAACAGAGACCAAGGCGAGGGAAGGGACACCCGCGCAGCGCAAGGAAAGATCGTGAGACCCTACGCAAGACAAACTTCATTTGCCCACGATGTGGGCAAAAAGGCCACACCAGGACACGCTGCAAAAACTAGCGTGCTCCCAGCCTTGCACAGGCTACAGCAACGGGGTATGATGGAGGTCTAGAGGCTGCTGCTGCACAGGCCACAACAGCCTTGGAGGCACGTGCAACTGCCTCCACAGCTGTGGATGCTCCACATGCAGCGTATGCCAGTGGTGACATTGAGTATGATCCCGAGACTCCGTCCCAGGATGAAGAGGATGATGACGATGTTGGTGTTGAAAGTGATGACTCTGGTGCATACTCCCCTCCTGTTGGTGATGATGGTGAGACGGTGACGGAGCATGAGCACACGCAGCAGTTGGATGAGGAGGAAAGAGAGTGGCAAGAGATGTACGAGGAAGATCCAAAGGAGGCAGAGTGAGGTACGTACTTGTTTTTATTGTCCTCGTGCCCTCTTGTAGAAACTTTCATGCAACTCGCCTCATGTGCTTCTCATGACTAATACTTGGTTTTCTTCATGTGCAGGATGAAGTATGCTGGACTATGGAGATTGAGCAAACCATAGTGAGAGGCGGCTCACAGTTCACCCGGAGAGGGGGGTTTTGGGTCAGGCAGAAGGTCAGGGTTAGGCTTAGACACAGTAGTTCATTGCATGTGGAGAGGGGGGCCAGTGGTGTGCATGTTCCGAGAAGCATACGTGGAGGCCAACATTCAAACATGCAGGCTGAGGTATTCTACGATGCTGAACATTGTCAGCTATGGGAGCAGTTGTGTCCTGTCTGTGACATTTTTCATTTTCTCCGGGGATTGAGTCGTGAACTCTTCGAGGATATTACGTACCCCACGTTCACTGTGTTTGGTGTTTAGTGTTTGACATTTCCTTAGTTGATTGTACTCAGGGTTTAGGGTTCAGAATTTAGGGTTTAAGGTTTAGGGTTTAGGGTCCCGTTGTTGTGTGCACCCAATTGGGCGCCATGGATGTCGGTGTGGCCACTTCCATGTTGGCGATTGTGATAAACGTCATCCTTTACCTCATATCTTGTGCGATCTTCATAACTATATGCAAGGCAATGTGGAATGAAGTGTTTGCATGAAAATGAACAATTTACCACCCTTTTCCTGATTATTAGTGTGCATGAAAGCAATTGAATGTCCTCTACTTTAGGCTACTTCTGAACGCAGTAATGACAATTTTAGCAGTGAGGACATTTCATGAGGACATGAGGACATTTCATGCGCACATTTGCACCGTTTTACTGGATACTTTGGGCTCAATTACTTTCGAGTTTCATGTTCAATATGTCCACCTCATTGTTATTATAGTAAGCAACATAATAACTGAAAGGTCACCTCTTCAGCGTACGTATGGTAAGGATGTCTAGCAATGTAGCATCATGACTAGGACACTTCATGAAGAATGTACCTATGAAATCATTTGTTACTTCCTAAAGAAATTATGTACTTACTTCCCACGAGGTGGTTGTGCAGGCTATAACAGACAGTGTCATGTGTTGTTTTATCAAGTGGTTTGTCAAGGTTATCTGTAGCGGATTGGACAGAATCCTTGGCCGACTAGGCCAAAACCGCGGTGCTTGAGGGTCTCCGACCCTCAAGCCATCCCGTCCAACCGCCCACAGTCCCAGGTGACCCCGCTCGAGCCACGTGGCTCCTTCGACCGGTCGGCGTGGCACTGCCACGCTACACTCCCCCCCGCTAGGAGTGAGAGCCGCCTCGGCATCTCTGGTAATCCCGACTTGGGATTCGAGCCCTGGAGCTCTGATACCAATGTAGCGGATTGGACAGAATCCTTGGCCGACTAGGCCAAAACCGCGGTGCTTGAGGGTCTCCGACCCTCAAGCCATCCCGTCCAACCGCCCACAGTCCCAGGTGACCCCGCTCGAGCCACGTGGCTCCTTCGACCGGTCGGCGTGGCACTGCCACGCTACATTATCCTTCACTAAGGATAAGTATTTATGCTATTCTTATGATGTTCAAAGTGAGGCATTCATTTTAACGCTATGAACAGTCTTTCCGTCTGTGGTATTACCTTATCAAAATTCATAAGTTCACTTCACCTACTTCTGGCACTAATTGTTAATGAAGTTGGCACTTCAAATGACCAAATTTGCACAAGGGACTTGACTTGGGTGGACACAACGGGCGAGCATGAGGTGCTTTCATGCCCAACTAACAACACATGGTGTATGGATCCTCGGGTGTATTTGGGTTGATGATGTCCCATTCGCGCTTTATCTTTGCCCACTCCGCCACCGCAACTCCGTGATCCATGGGGGGTGGGGGGGATTATCACGGTTCCCCAAGGACCGTGCACCGGTTCTGGACGGCCACCCTAGCGCTTCAACGGTTGCAGAGGACGCGTATCTCGAACATTGGACATGTCGCAAGAGGGTTTGCTCATAGTACTCTTGAGTACGAGAGAAGGAAGTAGTCGAATGCGATTAAACCAGTTACATATGCAGAGCATACGTACGGGTTTGACAGCGCAAATGACACGACTACGGGCAGTGTATTTGAAAAGCATCAGTCGTCATGTGTGGCCGACCGCACACCGAAGCAAGGAAGCGCAGGTGCTGGAACGGTACCATGCCGAGCCTGTAAGCAGACCCAAGCACTTACGTTTGGCATCAGGTGTCTAGGGTAAGGTTCCGTCCCGCTGGTAGTGTTGCGTCACATCACAAAAGATGGGTACATTAGGCTTATTTTCCGACATTTTCAATGGTTCTATATCGAAACCCGCTCGAGGGGTACATGGGGCTTATTGTTCATGGGTAGGGGCGAATGAGGCTTATCGTACTGGCGGAGGGGCGGATCAGGCTTATCGCTCCGACGGAGAGGCGGGTGAGGCTTATCGATCCGACGAAGGGGCGAATGGGGGTTCTTGTTCTGACGGAGGGGCGGATGAGGTTTATTGTTCCGACGGAAGGGCAGATGAGTGTCAAGGGTGACAAAAGAGGGGGTAATTGGCATTTTCACCGTATGTTGACGTTTGCGCAGATATATCGGCCATATCGTCCCTCTTTTTTTCCTCGATCTGGCTAGAGGGCGAAGGCGGCAGGTCGGCTGGTCAATCCGTGCGCTTATCGAGGCCAAAATATCTCGTTCGTCTCGTTCAGTGACGTTGCACGTCCAGTCGGCCCACTTGTGGCAAACTGCGCTTGAACTGAGAGAAAAGCAGTCCACCTCATCTTCCTTCCTCATCCCTCAGAGTTGGACAGGTTTTCACAGCCTCGCGGAGTAGAGCCTTCCCAGGCCTGTCCGCATTACACGTTGACCAGTTGGCGTAGAGTCGGAGGATGAGACGGGTCGAGTCGTATCCGACAAAAAAAAAAGGAAGAGAGGGGGCGGACGAAGAAGAGCAGCGTCTGGTCCGTGTCTGCCCAACGCTGTGTGACGGGGTAGAGCAAGCTTCTGCCAGCGTGTTTGTCGCAGGGGCAGACATGGCGACACCTTGTCCCGGCTGTTGAAACAGCTCTGAGGGCGCACGCGTGCAGAAGCTACCTCTCTACTTCTTGTTCCTAGCAGCAGCGGCGGACACTAGCACAGAGCTGGTTCATCAGCTTCATCTGAGCACGTACGCCTTGAGAAGCTACCTCTGTGCTACTGGGAACAGCTTCATCTGACAGCGGAATCCCCAGCTGCGGTCGCTAGCGGCATTTGCGGCTGCTGCTGGTAGCGGAATGAGCAGCTGCGACTGACAACCCCCACTGGCAACTGTGACGGAGAGTGCAGAAACAAACTTCTCTGCTGGTCACTCCTCCTGCTAAACAACGAAGTCTTCAGCCCTGTTGCGCAAGGCAACCGTTGCTGTTTACCTGCACCACATTATTTCTCTCCATTCAGGCCGAACTGTGTGGTCGCCCACCCGCGCACGTACAACGTTGTCCCTGACTTGGTCGCGCCGCCTTTTTGTCTTCTCCATCTTCTCCTTCTTCTTCTTCCTCCTCCTCCTCCTCCACCTCCTCCTCGTCCTCCTCCTCCTCCTCCTCCTCCTCCTCCTCCGCCTCTTCGTCCTAGT